>WTSP01026684.1:106949-150181 GCA_025331215.1 Actenoides lindsayi | reverse complement strand
GGTGGTCGTTTGTTACGCTTATAGGGCAGGAGAGCGCTCGGGGTATAGTGGTGTTGGGGGGGGGGGGTTCGTGGTTTGCTGTGGTGGGGGTGGGGGGGGGGGGGGGGGGGTTTAGTGGTTGTCGTCTTTTATCGCTTCACACTGCGGTCCCCAAGGTCCCGTTAAGGGCTCGGGGAGGGGGACGCGGGGCTCTGTGTGCCACGGCGCCCCCGCTCCCCACGTGCCCTCCTCACCGACTGTGCCGTTGCCGCCGCTCCCTTGCTGCCGCAGCCTTGGAGGTGAAGCCAATTGACTCTTCTGGTGAATAAACCCAGCCGGGTGTCCTTTAGGCGCTGGGAAGTGTCGTTATTTGTGCATAATCAGCGATTCCTGATGGGGAATTTTAAAAAAAAAAAAAAATCCTGCACGCCTGCTTCGCTAGCAGCCTACTCTTCTTAATCACGTAGTGTGGAAAGCTTACCCCTCTTGGTGTAGACAAACTGTAGGTACCTGTCCACACACGCTGTTTTTCTCAGCTGTTTCTGACCTATACACTCGCACTAAAGCTGCAGACAGCCCAACACTGGGGACTTCTGTCCCTGCTACGCTCTTCACTGTCCGTGTTTGTAATGCTTTAACTGGTTGGTTGGTTGTTTTGGTTGCTTGGTTTTTTGTTTTTTTTAGTGGGTTGGGTTTTTTTTCCTCCTCGCAGCACGTGTAGTCGTAATCAATCACTGTTCTTGTGGATTTCTTACCCGAAAATCCATTTCACTTCATTTGCTTTCTATTAATAGTGTAGAAAGTATCACCAGGCATCTCACGTGTCTTTGATTGAGAAATCTTTTATCTTTTTAACAGAGAAGTAGGCAGGCAATACAGGTCTGTCTCAGGTGAGCTGTCAGCTTGAAAACAGATCTGTGAGAAATACAGCAACGCTCTCTGAGTATCAGTGCTCGTCTCAGTGGTATTTTGAGGTGGATAGAATAATTTTGCTCTTTCAGTCTTTCTAAACAATTTCTCTAACCCCTGTCTTGAGATATTCCTTCCATTTCCTCTTGATGTTTTCTTTTCATAATAGCAAAGATTTGTATCCAGCTGCAATGTTTAAAAGCAAACAAAGGGAAAACCCCCGGGGAAATCCAAAGAGTTGCTGTATAATCCAGCTCTTGTCCTGTCTTCAGCGGTGGCCAGAAGTAGAGGGTGCTACAGAGAGATTTGGGTTGCTGAAGTGATTCTTTTTAATATCAATTTATAAAAATGCAGCTTAGCTGAGTTTGATGGCGAGGTTGGCTTACGTGGAAGACCATACAAAGGAAAGTCACATCAGAATAGGGCTAGAATATTTATTAACACAATAAATGTTAAGATCAGATGGTATGAATTTCTAGCCATATTTCATCGGTCAACAATCCGTTACAGTCCACAGAATGCCTTAATTAAAGACTGAACAAAGTTTGCTCACCCACATCACGCACACACATACAGAGGTTAACTGACAATTGTTTCTTTCTCTGCAGACTGTGGTAAATTTTTGGTACCCAGTGATCTTTGAGACCTCACAAAATGTAACTGTAGAATTGCTCCATCTTTTCTTTGTCACCGTCTATCAGCAGGTGATCTGAATTACCTCCCAAAATCTACCTTGAACTAGTCACGGGTAGTACTGAATGTCCTTTTTGACGTTTCCTTAGCTGCTAGCGTATTGTTTTGCACGTTTGGGCTTCCTCCTTGCCTGCCTTGTCTTGCTAGCATTCCATTTTACCAGAAGATAACATGTCAGTGTTATTTCGTTAACTTTAAACATTTGATGATACAGATGAGCAAAGATTTCATCTGTCCAGGGTGGTGTTATTTCACAGTGATAGCCAAGGATGAGCAATAATTAATCTCATGTTATTCTCCAACATACTGTTGATAGATTTTTAAAAATTTTTCCCTGCCTTCACACTTGTAGCCATTCTATACTGGAAACAAATTCATATCTACATATATTTCAGTTATATCAACAGCACTGTTTTTGTTTTTTGCCTTTAAGATGGTGTGATTGCCTCTGAAAAAGTGGAGAACAACAACCTGGATATGAAAGTTACCGAGTCAGATTTGGAAGCTGAAGAAAAAGGAAAGGAGGAAGAATCCACAAAGGAAGCTGATAGCAACATTTTGGATGTGTCATCTGATTATCCTAGAGGTTTGTTAATGAACTAAGAATATACATGTTGTGCTAAAAGTGAAAATCTATTGTATCTAAGTGCAGAAATTAAAAGCTAGGAATTACTTTTAACCCTAGCTTTATAACTCATCTCTTTATCTTCAACACATTGTTCTCGTTGACTGCTAAGTTGAAAAATCAGACAGTAACTTTTAATGATTAAACAGCCTTCTAAGAGGAAGGGGAAAAAAAAAACTGATAGAATTTAATGTCTCCTGGCAGTACAGGGAATAATTGTTATTTAGCATTGGTCCACCTCTAGGTGATATCTTTGTTTTGCCATGCTGAGCAGTAACATCAGGAGTAAATGGAATGTGACTTGATCTTTTCTGCTTGATTTTTTTTCAAATGGATGTCTTTCCAATTTGGAAAATTTGATGTGTGTCAGCATTAAAAAGCAAATGGAAATATATAGATCTTACTAAAGAACCATTGTTGGGAATAATTTTGCAGTCGTTCCTTGTACCATGAAAGTTAAAGGATACAAACAAGTATTCTGATTGGTACTATAGCCATTCTCTCACAGTGTGAGATTTGAAATGCTGCACAGAAAAATAGCAGTAAACTAATCTTTTAACTAAGAATGTTTAACTTCTAAATATCTCTGCTTTTTAGAGAAACATATTTCAATTCAAAGACACTTTGCTGACCTAGAGAAACTAGCTAACCTGAAAGAAGGTGAGTTTACCACGGCAGTGTCCCAGAACACAGAGCTTCGTGTTACAGGTACTGATACTTTTTCTTAGTCTTTATTTTTAACACTCTACATATATTTATAATGCTTGAAGATTAGAGGTTTCATTTAAAAATAACTTTATGATTTGTTCCCCTGCTTATTGAATGTTGTCCTAGAGTAAATTTAAGGTCTTAATGATTCCTTTCCATCTTTTTTTTTCTCTGTATTGTAGCATTTCTTATGTTGGCAGGGTGTATGGGTCAGCAAAATGCTAATTCTAGCTATGTATCAGCAGCTTAGTATCATTTTTATTTTCTTTCAAGAGCCACAGTAACAACAAATCAGATTGTTGTTTCTGTAATGTTTAAATATCAGCTTAAATAACTCTGTATTCTGGCTTGGATGTTTTCTTCCCGCCCTCCCCTCCATCACACCCCGATTGCTTTCTGATCCAGATGTATATTGGAGGATTGCTTTAAGCCTGCGAAGTGTTTTTATCACCACTTGATCATTTTTCTCTGATTCTGTGTATGTAGTTAGTGCTGGTGGTGGCAGCCCTTGCAACTGAAGTTAGGGCTTTTATTCACAGATCAAGGAAGACATCAGGGGCCATGTACGCTCTGCATCGTAGGGCCTTTGTGCCTTAATCAGAGTGGCCACTGATGGAAACTGTACCCTACATCCCTGTCTGTTTAATTTTGATGTTTATTATGCCAAAAACTTCTACAGAGAGTTTGTTCCACCTCTCGTGAGGCAATAGATCGTAAGTGTCTCAGAAGCCTGGTGCCTGTAGCTGTTGCTGAGCCAAGTTCTATGTAAATCCATGGTGGTGATAAGAAACTCATTATTCTCTTGTCTGTTCTCAATAGTAATTTTTTTCTTCTTCTTCTGCCATGTGTCTTAGTGGACTGACTTGTCTGTGTTACCATTGCCTTCTGTATGTGATACTCAGTAAACCATCAGTCAGTAAAAAAGGCTGATTGCCATTAGAGAGTGCTGGTGATTTATTTGGTGAACTGCAGGCTGCCTCTGTTGATTCCAGGGGCATGGAACTCTGCAGGGATATAGTAATCCACTCATTAAAAAGTCACAAAGAAGGAATTTTAGTGTTGTGCAAGCTTCAGATAAGTAATTGTTATTATAGATGCCCCTGTTGTGTGGCATGTTCCAGTATTAATCCCACGCTGCTCTGAGAGAAGCTTTTCTGCTAAATTCTGCATGAGAAGTTGGGTTTCATTCCTCAGCCTTGAGACCCAGCAGCAGACGTGTGCATGTTCTGATACATAGTGCTATGTACAGCTCTACAACAGAGCTCTCCTGATAGCTAGGGTTTTTTATTTAAGTTAGTACTTCAACTGCTTCACCACCATTGATGTCAGATAGTCTTGCCTTTGCTTTTTTTGTCCCTTGGGCAGGATTTCCACGAAGGAAAATTATTTTAATGTAGACGACGTTATCTGTTTTGCAGGTTAAAAAGATGGCAGGTGCTTATTTTATCAGCAAGATTCTGGAGGAGGAAAGACAGATTCCTCTTGTAACCTCCTCACTTGCGCTTTCTTTGGAACATTGCAAGTCTCTAGACTTGATCTATACAATTCTGTTACTCTGCAGTACTCTTCAGGAGTTGCGTTAGCCTCATATTGTTGGAGTGAAAACCACTGGGAAACAAAAGCCTAAAGGTTGTAGAAGTTAATGATCTTTAAAGTCCTAGTGGTTCTTGTCTACGTGGAGTAGAAAAAGGCAATCCATCCACTTGAAGCTTGCATATGCCTAAAGTAGAACATACCCTGGGGAATTTTAACTCCCATGGATAGTGCCTTCATTGTTTGTTCCAGCAGCACGCATCTCTACTGACAGGAGCGGTAACCCTGTTTCATGTGTTTCTCATACTTGTTCATTTGCCTTTGCAGATGAAAAGAAGCCTTGTCCATTGTGTTCTGAGGAGAAATACAAAGCTTGCTATAGTCATAAACTCCATCGACACCTTCTGAATTTCCACTGGAAAGTTTCTGTTGAATTTGAAGGTAATGGCAATCATAGTTGAATAAGAAATACTAGAAGAAACTGTGGATGTGTAGAACATCGTTCTGTATTTCATTTTTTTAACTTGACTTCAGCACCTTGCTACCAGCTCTGAGTTGGAAACATACTTTGATGTTATTATAGCAACCTGCTCTAGTGGGAGGTGTCCCTGCCCATGGCAGGGGGGTTGGAACTGGATGATCTTTAAGGTCCCTTCCAACCTTGACAATTCTATGATTCTATTTGACCTGGGATGTAAAATGTAAATATAAAATAGCTCTCTAGCCCTTCAAAAAGGATCTTTTCCCCAGTGTGCAAAGCTTATTGATGCACAGAGATGAGATGCTGCTTTATTTTGGTTCTGCAGAAACAGGTGCTGGGGGATAAATCCCAAATCCAGCCCCCATGAGCTCAAACAGCAGCAGGTTATATACAGTACAACTAACAAATTCTGTACGGTTGGTTACGTGGGTTTACATCATGTCAATCATTGTACGTGTGCTCCACTGATTACCTAATTCATTACACTATTACATAATTCATTCTGCTGAGGTGGTCCTACATTTACATTTAAATTGTCCTCTGAGAGGCCTGGATTTTAGTATTAAAATCACCAGAGGTTGTGTTGGGGACACGTCATATTTTGATAATTGTTCCAGTCTGTGGTTTATGTAAAGAATCCAGAACAAAGCATTAGCTGCAAAGGTTGACAGAATTTTACTGTCTTTAGATGCTGCTCCTAATTCCTGTGTCTCGTTCCTGGTTATTTTAACTTTTGAGGTCATTTGGTCCTTGAGTCTCAGGGCTCTTCCAGTCTTGTTACCCTGGTTTCAGATCAGTTTATTATATGCTTATTCAGCCTGAAAGTTTTAAACTCCATCTTTCTGACATCAGCTCTGTATTCTTGTACGTGCCAAAATAGAGTTGTGCACGTTGTCATTTGAAAAAAAATTATTATTTGGCAAGTCTTGAAAATTACTATGAAAGTTAAAATACTTATGTAATGAAAATTACTTTAATAGAAGTTTTGGTTATGTGTTTAATAACCAGACACATGCACGAAGGGTCACTTTTGGGTCATCATAAAGATTTCATGGTTTCAGTTATATACTTACTTTGTATCAGTATTTAGTAGCTTTATCTCTTTTTTTAAGGAACTGTACCCTGCTTGTAACATGTATTAAAATCTCTTCAGAAGGAAGAGCCAGTGAGCAGTGTGTATTCTTTAAAGAACTAGGTCTGCGGGAGAGAAAATGATTAATTGGAAGATGGACAAGATTAAACTAGAACTGATCTGATGGGAGTTCTGGTTCTGTATGCATTGGCAGGTGTCTTTTGGGGGAAGGTGTGTGTCTGTGTTTGTGTTTCCTTCAAACCATGGAACATAGATTTTTATAGGAGTGTTTGAGCAAGTCTTACAGCCAGGTGCCAGTGCTTTTGTAAAATACACAGCGTAGCCCGAAGACTCACTGCAGCTTTGTAGGATGCTAACAGACTTCCTGAAATGAACTGCCTCTGTGTCATTTCTGTGCTTTTTAGAATGTAAAACACATAATGAACTGATAAATTTCCCCGGGCCAAATAATCGGTGACGTTCTCTCACTGCTGTCTTGTGGCAGTATTTGGGAATCTTAACTGAGACTCTGTGGTACAGGACATCGAGGTTTTGTTGACTTCCTGGACCGTGAAGTGACAAGAATTTGTTTTGCAGGGTACCGAATGTGCATCTGTTACTTGCCTTGTCACCCAGTAAAACCAAACCTTGTCGGAGACCAGGTAAAAACGCTGAATCCCAGCAGTCTTTCTTACTCTGCAAAGTGGGGGAAATGGGAGATTTAGGGAAACTTTTGCCATCTTAGTTGCAAAATGCACCTTGCTGTGTGGTGTGGGATCGGTCCAGCCTGGAAGTGCTTCTGTAAGCCTTGGGTAGTTGAGTGTAGTTGAGTGCTCTCTTATTTTGGTGGATAGCTGCCTAGATCCTGTAAAAGACTGTTGCAGTTTGGAGCTTGTGTGGAAGAGGTGAAGGGTTCATTAGGTCAGTTCCTTCCCTGAGCATATGGAGTATTGGCAGAGGTAACTGGTTGCCACGCTGGGCTGGCTCTAGAGGTGTGATTATTTACAGGCCCTGTGGCTGTAGATTCAAAATATTTTGTTACGTGCCAGAGGTAACAGACAGATGGCTTCTTCATATGCCTGTGTGCAGGTAATAGCTCTACTTTTACCATCTCTGTGTTCCAAAACTACAACACGTTATATTTTACAGACCTTTTCAAAGATGGGAGCCCATTACCACTGTATTATCTGTTCAGCAACTATCACACGAAGAACTGACATGATAAGTCACATCAATCGTCACGTGAATAAAGGAGAAACTGAATCAAGGTTTATTGCAGGTAGGTTCTTACCTACATAACACAATCAGTTGGTTTGGGTTTTTTTATACTGTAGAGCACATGCAGCAACTATGATACGTGAGAGGCATAAGAAAAACTGCACAACAGATTTAGCTTTATCTTAGATTTATTTACTCTTAGTATTACAGAGCCTTTTTTTCCTCAAAGAAAGTGTTGTGATTTAGTCTCTGCATTGACCAGTTACTCTAATTTTATGTTCAGTAATGACTGCTCCCTTCACAATTATTTTCATGTTGTAAGTACAGGTGTCTGTGTCCCCGGAAGAATGGGGGGGACGTGGCATCCATAAAACAAAACCTGTACAGAGAATTTCATGCTTCTGTATTTCACCACCTTTCCACGTAAAGCAGTCTAGAGTAAATCTTTCTGCGATAGCAAAATCCTTGGCTTTTGATCCAAACTGCACCAGCAGGGGTTCACAAAACAAGGTGATATTTTCTCAGTCCTGGAGTGTTGTGGTGAGGTGCTGGAGGTGTGTTGTGTAAGGGGCTGTGTGTCTGCAGGGTGGCTGGGGAAGGCCAGCCTGTCCTAGGCCCTTAGTCCCGGGCTGGGGCAGTGGTTTATGGCTGTCACGGGGGTGAAACCGCGTACGAAGGATGCTCCCCCTCCAGATTACTCTCTTAAGTATTCCCTTGTTGCAGAGCCCTGACTTAAGCCTCAACGTGTTGCAGAACCGTGTGGAATGCACTTCAAACTCACGCAGATGAAAGCAGCAATACAACTCATTAAGCAAGATTAATTGTTTGGTTAATTGGCAAAATATAGCAAAGAAGCAACAAAGTTAATTGAGGTTTGATTGATGGCAGGGTCACTGCGTTACTTGCTGCAGGGCAATGGGCCAAAGAGAGGCAAGTAGGGTTACAAAATATAGATGCCCACGTAAATTTGTGTGCAGCTAAAAGCAATCTGATTGTAATACAGATACATTTGTATGTGACTAAAGAAAGCAATATGATTATAATATTTGTGCTAATGAACCTATAAGCAGCAGAATGATTTTGGGCTGAGAGGAACTTATTTTCATGGGGATTGTGAATGGGAATGGAGGAAGGGTGTAAGGGTAGCTCTCCTGTTTGGTACCAAGGTTTCAGATTGGACCCCCTTGCTTTCTAGACTCCTTCCAAGAGGAGCCCAACTGCAGACAAATCCAATCTTACAACCAGACAACAGTTTATGCCTGAGGATACAGGGAGGGGGATAGTATATGAGGTATTGAGGTTTGGGAAAGTGCTTGGTGTAACAAAATGCTTTAAAGCGATAGCAGCAGTTCATTAACACTGATATGTCAGTGCTAGCTCAAAAAATAAACAATTGATTAGGATAAGTGCAATAATTTCTGTAAGATGTAACAAAAGTGAATCAAACGTGCACACACACACAGAGAGCTGTATATGTAGAGAGAGAGGTTAACTTACTAATAAGATGATATAATTCTGCAGTTTAGCAGTAAGTTTGGCAGCACATGATCTCCAGGATGTTTCCTAAAAACACCTCCCTTCATCAGTCTTTACAGACAGATGGTGAGTCTTCCTCGTCGGTGTTTGCAGGTGGATGGTAAATCTACCTCATCAGCTTTACCAGCAGACAGTCAGACCTGACAGGCATCCTAACTCGGGGTGAGGTGTGAACCTTGAGTCCACTGAGGTCCCAGAGAGCTCCAATGGGCCTCGCTTAGGATCGCTGTGGTCATGAGATGATTGACTTTGGTCATAACTGGGATGGTACTTTTCTGCTGTGGCCATTAATCTTGGCAGGAACTTGAGTCTTTAGCCATAGAGTTGTGGTCTCTCCTTGGCCCCTCCATTCAGTGTATTCAGGAGTGATGTATGTAGCTGGGGGAAGCCCAGCCATTCCATCTCGTTCACTCATTCTCCAGGTGTTATGGAAATTGTTTTGGTTCCTTCCAGTGATCACACAGGATCAAAGTGCACCAGGTACCAGAAATTGTTTTGATTCTAGGAGGCCACACACAGGCATGTGGTGTACCAGGCACCAGTGCCTGCCAAGCTTCCAATTCTGTGCTCACCAGGCCTCAGCAGTACCAAAGGACAATGGCACTGGTTTCATAACATGGCCTAGGAGCATTTTGTAGTGCAGCCCAGGAATCGGCCTCTGCAGAGGGACCCAGGGCAGGGGGTGTCTGGACCACCACGATGACTAAAGTTTATGTGTGTGTAACCACTTCTTGAGTCAGCATTTGCCTGTTTCAGAGCCCTGCCAAGGAGCTTCACTCCAAGGAGGCAGATTTCAAAGTTGCAGAGGTCAGTAATTTATTAAGGCAACAGATACACAAGTTGCAAAGGGGTGGGAAGTGGAGAGCCAACAGCCGCAGACTCTGGTTCTGTTGCTACAACCTCTGGCTGCAAGACCTTCCCCCCATCCCAGCAGTTACAGTGATTGGGCCGAGACATAAAACTTCCAGATTGCCAGGTCAGGTAACTTCAAACATCTGAGCTGTGTCTTGGCCAGATAAATAAAATGCTCCTCCTCCCACCCCTTCACTGTCAGGTAACTGATAAGTGCAGTAACTTAGCCTCCTGCGCTCCTGTCTGAGGCTGGTACAAGATAAGCACCTTAACTGGCCAGTGTTCTCTTACCTGCCAGCCTGGGCAGGTTTCCCACAAGGTGTCAGTAGTTCTTTGGTAAATGCCAATCCTACCTGACTTTCTCTGGAATTCAATGGATGAAACTAGATTGAAAGCATTTAAAGTCATTGAAATGCCAAATCTTGGAATGCCACTTGGATTGAATTTCTTTTTGCAGGTTGCCTAGGGCTGTTTAATAAAAAGCACATCATTGATCAGCTGGTGTGTAAAAATCAAGAGGTTTGTTACAGTTAAAAATCAGTCTGATTTCTTTTTTCTCTGTCTCCGTGCAGATGTACAGATTTTATCTAGATACAACACAGAAAAGATGATCCTGGGAGCCAGGAGGTTCACACTCATTTCTGTTACCAATATGGAATTTAGGAATAGAGGCTTAGTGTCTGGACATCACTTTGCATGTCTGAGAAGCAATAGCATAGAATCAGAGAATCACAGACTGGTTTGGGTTGGACCTTTCAAGGTCATTTCATCCAACCCCCCTGCCCTGAGCAGGGCCATCTGCAACTAGAGCAGGTTGCTCAGAGCCCTGGCCAACCTCACCTGCAATGGTTCCAGGGATGGGGCAGTGACAACTCCCTGGGCAGCCTGGGCCAGGCTCTCACCACCATCAGCGTATAAAAATTTCTTCCTTCTCTCCAGTCTAAATCTCTCTCTTTTTGTTTGAACCCATCACCCCTTGTCCTGTCACAACAGACCCTGCTAAAAAGATTGTCCCCAACTTTTTATAGGCCCCCTTTAAGTGTTGTAGCTCTAGTAGGGGTGGGGGGGCTGCAGCCACTCTGCCCTGGCCCATACTTTGCCCAGCCAGCATTGTGTTCTGGTTTGAATTAAAAGTGAGCTGGGACAATCTGGCATTTTCTGAGCAGGGAGTGGAGATAATCCTGTACCTTCCCATGCTGGGTGCAAGTACAGGGAGCGGGGATGATGAGATACCTCCAAGCTGTACCTGAAACCTCTAACTGCCTGGGAAATGTACCTCAAAATTCCTCCTGCCTGGATCATGGCCCACTCTGAAAGGTGCCAAGATCGCCTGACAAGTGGCCACAATGCAATGGTGCTGACCAAAGTCAATCCTCTTCTGACCCTGTGAATACCAATGCAAAGGGAGGCTCCTCGGAGCTCTCTGGGATCACAGCAGCTGAGTCTCAGCATCTCCCCCCGAGCTGGGGTGTCTGAACACTTCATGAAGCTGTTTGATAACTGACAGAGGTTAGATCAAGGGTGTTGAGGGATTTCTGCAGTTCACTGATATACATTCAGGACTGTGCTAATAGGGTTTTAATTAATTAGCAACGTGTTGTGTTTGAACATGTAAAACAAATGTGCTAAGCCTCGGGGGCTTGCTTTCTTAGGTGTGAGTGGATGCATAGGAGCCCAACTTGAGACAAAATCTGATGTTCTCTAGGAAGAAAACTGTGGCAGAGTTTGATCCTTACCTGCCACTCTTAGGACCAGAAGATAAATTGTTGGCTGCTTGTTTTCCCTCCACATATCTGTTACCTGCTTCACGTGCTCGTTGGATTGCAGCATAACCCAGACCTCTGTCTATATGGGAGCAAATTTTCAATCTCATTTATCAAATGTGTCTATCTTAATTGCAATTCTCACTCTTTCCTTCCCCCACAATTACTGTTTTTTAGTTCCTGCTCCCAAGTATTCGCATGAAGTGCTGAAGGAGTCTGCCACGGACGTGCGGGTTCTTCCCAACTACTCCACGCCTCAGAAAACTGATTCCTACTTTAATCCTAAAATGAAACTCAACAGGTAGGAAGAGAACAGGGCGTGGGAGGGTGCACCAGAGGGGTGGTGGGTTTGTAGTGAAAACTACTTAGTGTTTTGAAAAGCAAACCCTGCAAAACTTCTATTCAGAGGCCAGGAGAAATAGTTGGCCATCAGAAAACTCTTTCTAACGAATCCTATTGAAACCCAAGGGCACCCTGTGGCAAAGACTGTCCTTTCTGAAGCAATTAAGTATTCTTCTGTAAAGAGTAGTTTATGGAGAAGAATGGGATTTGAAAGGAGAACGCTTGAAAACTAACTCCTTCGTAGACAGTTGGGATGCTTTTGTGTGACTCTCCAGAAGATACTGTGGACAATCGCTGCTCTTGCTCCTCTGAGGGAATTGCAGCATACCTATCATTTCCAGTTTTCATAGTAGCTGTTTTTCTCTTGGGACTCAAGATCCTTTCAAGTGTCTTCTCATTATCTGCATTAAAGATGAGGAAGAAACATTGTGTCTTTTTAATAACAGTCACAAACGGTGTCAGCAGCACCCCTGAAAGGTGCGAGCGTTGATGCCTCTCAAGGCCACCGCAGCCACGGCCACCTTTAAAAGGACAAGGCCTGTTCCTCAGCACAGTGGAATCCCATTGCTCTGCAGTAACTGCTGACATCTTTAAACACAGAGCCCTTAGTGGGGTAGTACTGGGGCTGTACTTGGAAAGGGAGAACCCCACCATCTACTTCGGAATTCTACTCGCCACTTTAGCCAGTTTTAGAGTGGCTAGCAAGTTGATTCAGGATCTTGCCTTATGAATATCCTACTGTAAAATTAAACTGCTATGGATAGTTGAGGTTTTTGGTTTACAATTTTTTCCATGTAAAAGGTAGAGTTGGGCTTAAATGTTCTAGTATTACTTTCAAGGGAAAGAAATAAGGCCAAACTACTTAGTGTGCTTATGATGACTGTTCTTGTTTTGTTTTCAAGGCAACTGATCTTCTGCGCGCTTGCTGTTCTAGCTAAGGAACGTGAACCCATAGAATGCTTGGATGCTTTTGGTGCTACTGGTAAAGTCAATTTCTTTAACCTTTTGGCTAATACCCAATAGTTGGAAGCTGCAGAAATCAGTAGTAACTGACATCTCCTATTCAAAAAATAATGTGGGGCTACACAATAATTTTCCTCCTTAGGCAGGAAGAAGCTTCCATGCAAGAAAAAACTCAACCATCAAGAGCATGGTATTAGGCCTTTCAGGCTGTAAATAATGGGAAACCAAAGTGATCTCCTTAAGATCAGCTGCCTTAACGTCCATGAAACGGCATCTTCCTAAACTTGGGTTCAAGGTCACAGATCTCTTGTGACTCCATGGAATTTTGCCGTAAAAATCAACCCGTGGTTTCAAAATGGTGATGAAGCCAAGCTTCTTTAGCAGCACCATCCTCTTAATTGTTTACAGAAGTTCTGAACGTGAACTAAATATAAAGTAGCTGCATCAGTGTCTGCTACACCGGAGTGTTACAACAAGCCAAGGGGTCTTCCTGCAGATTGTGGGTAAAGCTTGCTGCAGAAATCACAGGTCTTTCTGTCTGTAGCCCTAATTATCCTGTAAGAAGGTGCCCACTAGATTGTCCCTTTACATATTATCCTGTAAGAAGGTGCCCACTAGATTGTCCCTTTACCTATCCCCTTGTCACTGTGCTCTGGCAGAAAGTCACCAGCGCGTTTTTGCAGGGAAGTGAGAAAATTTGCATCACACACGCTTAGAATTTAAAAGGATGATGCTGTTTTTTTCTCTGCAAGTTCAGCAACCCAACAGCCAAGTCCTTACTCTGTCAGAGTTCCAATTCTATCTTTCTGTAGGTATCATGGGATTGCAGTGGGCAAAGCACCTCCGAAGTTCAGTCAGAGTTACCATTAATGATTGCAATGAAAACTCCGTGGCGATGATTCGGGAAAACTGCCATTTAAACAAAATGAAGGTGAAGCTGAACACTAAGGAAGATGATGGAGATGAAGCCATGGGAGATGGAGAAGAAAATACTGACACAATTGAGGTGACAAAAATGGACGCCAACGTTATCATGCATTTGAGATCATTTGATTTTATGTAAGTGGTGAACGTTTCTGTTCGTAATTTTCTGGTTTGATAATGATCCACCCCATCTCCCTCTGTATGATTGCTTAGGGAAGTTGGAACTGAAGAATCAACTCAGCTGTGTGGTGTTTTAAATGCAATTGTGTTATCCCAGAAATGCTGGGTGAACAGAACTTTGGTCTTAAACATTTTAGAAATCGCTGGGAAAATATTAAGCCCTTCTGACATCTAGAATGGACTCTAACTGTAATGAAAACTTGAAGCCAGACTATCCTTATAACTCATTGTCTGTTTGATAAAATATCAAATTAGTCTTTTATTAGAAAATAAACCCCTTTTAGTTAGTTACAAATTCATACCTTTGTATATTGTTGTGTAGGATTTTTATTACACCTCTTGTGTTAAGCCATTTTGCAGCATAATCATTTTCAATTAAAGTAGGCTAATTCTTCCCACTTGGGTTTATAGAAACATACAGTCAAAACCTATACAGATGTCAAAATAAAAGAAAATCTCTATTTGGTTCTATTTTTTTTAGTATCAATTAACAGCCAGATCTAAGCAGCAGATATTCAGGGTGAAAAACAGGCTACTTATTTAGTATGTGAACCAGAATGTGTATACTTGAAGCTATATTTCTTGTTTTACAACTTTCTCTTTGTTGAGAGGATGGAAGAAGGTAAGCATCAGGCCAGTACTGGGGTAACTTGAATTAGTGAGTCAGGATGCCAAGGAAAAGTCCTCAGTGGCTTTGTGGTGATGGGTATTTTCTAGCACAGTGCTCCCCTGGCTCTTGCAGTTTGACACTTGAGTATTGTCCTGGTTTGAGGACAAGTAAACCATGACAAGCATTCCAGAGTAATTCAGGAGAGGTCTGCTGTAAGGTTTAGTCCCATTTCCACCTTTAGTTTTAAATATGACCATAAATGAAAATTATAAAATAGTGGTTTTCTCCATGTAAAGCTAAAGTCTTGAGCATTTATACTCAGTGCTACATCCTTTCTCTTCAGCCACTTGGACCCTTTCGGAACGACTGTGAATTACCTGGATTCCGCCTTTAGAAATGTGAGGAATCTTGGAATCGTGTCGTTGACCTCCACAGACATCAGTTCTCTGTATGCAAAGGCTCAGCACGTTGCCCTGCGCCACTACGGGTGTAATATTGTCAGAACAGAGTACTACAAGGAGCTGGCAGCCAGAATAGTCATCGCTGCTGTGACGAGGTACTGTGAAAGCAGCTCAGATGGGGTAAAAACTTGACTAGAAAATTACTGGTGGTTAAAAAAAACCCTCAAGACTGCTGCTGTAGGTTGTACGTGTTCCTGTTTCCAGGCTTCCCTAACTGTGGAAGTCAGATTTCCTGGTATTCATGTTTCGTATTCGATGTGCCCTGGGGTGGGTGGGACAATGTAAATGTGAAACTAAAAGGTAAAAATGTGTAAATAGGGTGGGGTTGTGGGATGGGGGGAGGTTTTGTGCTGGTGGGGAGGGATGGTAAGAAGAAAAGCAATCCCCAGACCTGCCTGCCTGCTGACTCTCTTATTCCTCTGTGAATTCTGGCATTCTAGTGCTGCATAAGACTTTGCAAATGTTAATTAAGCTTCTGGAGTGGATTCTAGATAAGCATTGCAGTTAGGCTTACTTCAAGGGAAACTGATGTTTGCTTCAGAGCCTCATATCCTTGAGGTTAAAAAGAGATCTGTAATTGCTAACTTGGGAAATCAGTCATTTGCAGAGAGACATTCTCAGTGAATGCAGCCTGTTAAATAAATGAAGACCTAAAACCTGGTCCCTAAAAAGACTTTACCCTGAAAGGGGGGGAAAAAACAAAACACAGGCAAGAGGATGGAACATCCTCTCAGGGAAGACAGGGGAGTGGAATAAAGCATGCAGAGGTCTTCAGAATGCCAGAGCAGAACTAGGGACCTGAATATGTTTAGCTTTAACTTCTCTATCTCCCTGTGTATGAGATGTTGCTCCCTGCGAGTATACTCAGATAGAAACCTGCTGCTCAGCCAAGTGTGAATTGTGCTCAGAGGTACATGCTCTGGCTCCCCTAAAGATGGTTTCTTTCTTCAGGAATAGCTCACTTGCTTTTCCACAGCCCTTACTGATTAACATTTGATGACTGACCACCCATTTCTACTTTCTCGAGTTTTTCTGTGTCTGTTTATACTTTTTTTTGTTAAAATACTCTGGCAACAGGAAGGTATTTGGATAGAAAGATGACTAATATTTCTAGACATGATAAAAAGAAGTAAACCAAGATTTGCTGACCCTTACCAGGAACTAGACAAAACTAGGCACTGAAGAAATGCCACAAAAACCCACCACTTTCTCCTGATCACTTTCCCTTTCTAGAATGCGGATGAGCTCAAGAATCTTTCAGCAGGTTCAGATGGCCGCGGCAATCTCACTCTGCAGACTTCAGCACAAATGTGACTTTGTGTTTGTGTTTCCTTGGCAGAGCTGCAGCTCGCTGTAACAAAGGCATCGAAGTTTTACTCGCCGTAGCTCTGGAACACTTTGTTCTAGTCGTGGTCAGAGTTTTAAGGGGACCGACCCCCGCAGATGATGCGGCGAGGAAAATAAAATACCTCATCCATTGCCAGTGGTGTGAAGAGAGAATTTTTCAGAAAGAGGGTAACATGGTAGAAGGTAAATTCTTTTTGAAGTGCTTTTCTTTTGCACTTCCTGGAAGGTCTGATTCCCCTGTCTCTTGTTTTGTGCTTGTTTAGGCCTTATTTATATTTACATTCCCTTACTAAAGTAATAATTGCCTTTGACGTGACAATGGATGTACTGTGTGGGGTGGGGAAGGTACTGTGCTTTTATGGTAGTGGATTAGACTAGTTGCCTGCATCAGTTTTGCTGGAAATACACTGGATTTGTTCCTAAGACAGGGCATACTTCAACTACCTGAAGCTGCTACAGCAGTTTGCTCGATATGTCCATGGATCTGTCTTAACACTTGGTGGTAAATTAACACCACCTCTGGGTTAAAACCCAGCTGTTTGGGGCTGTCTGTACACAACTCAGCAGAGGTAGGAGACAAAAGTGAAGCCAGGAGGTAGCTACGAGTCACATGGTAGTTGGAATGAATATAAAGCTTCTCAAAGCTACAGGTTCTTGGGTATTTAACTTCTCAGTGGTGGTGGCTACGCAATGAGCTTGTTATTGATCTGATTTGTAAAATATTTTTGCATTTTAAGAAGAGAGATGAGTAACTGCGAAGTAATGTTATGGTAGAGATCCTAATTAGTAAATGAATTGTTTACTTAATGCCTTAATTGCAAGTGAGCTGACTTGGGGCTTAGGAAAGGTTGTAGGTGGGCTGTATATTGCAGATGTAATTGGCTGAGATGTTTGTTATTGATATTTACCATTAACCTGAATGGCTACTTATCTAAGTGGAGGAAGGCTGAAAATCTCCTGGTTGCTTGAGATCTGCCAATAAACATAGGAATTTATGTGGCTAAATTTTTTATTTATTTTTTTTTCCCCTTCAATGTTTCAACAAATGATTAAAGACCCAAGTCATCTATCACTAAATTCTCGTAAGCGCTGCTTGCTAGAAGTGTCACTCTTCTACTGTTGCTTGCCCTTCCAACCACCTCCACTGAAGGAAGCTACATCTCTAGGTCATCTCCAGTAAAGTTGCTGATTGTGTCGGAACAACTGAAATCCTTTTTTTTTTTTTCTGTTGTAGAAAACCCTTATCAGCAGCTGCCTTGTGACTGTCACGGCAGCATGCCTGGGAAGACGGCGGTAGTTCTCGGTCCTCTCTGGTAAGTTCAGAACTCGAGACAGAACTGGGGAATATTTTAAGGTTGGAAGGCCCTCTGGAGGTCACCTCTTCAGTCACAGAATAAAAGCACCAGTCTGATGGGTTTTTGGCACGACAAAAGGTCATAGAGCAATCGGGCTGAATTTAGGAACCCCTTAATTGAGTTGAGTAGGGTGTTCAATTTTGGCTTCTGTCCACGGAGTTCAAAACAGTTAGTAAGAAATTTGCTTTAAACTCCACATTCAGTGCAACTTCTGTCATACGTCCTGCACAGAAGAACAAGGTGGCTGTGTCATCCTTCGTTGCCACATGTTAAGCAACAGTTGATTACTTGATAATTGCGGAGAATTTATTTAGTAAATCCTTACATGTGCTTACAGTAGTAAATGATACACTGCTTGATAATGAATACTTAGAAACAAGAATAAATCCTTTCGTTAAGATTTTTCATTTCAGTGGAGTATTAAAAATGGTTGAGAATTGGCAGTCCCTTTCTTCTGGGGCTTAAATGACTTTCTCAACATAGTAGGGCAAGTCAGTGGTAGAAATAAAATTAGCACGGAGATCTTTTTTTTTTTTTAACAGGAGACCAATATTATTGTGATTAGAAACAAAGCAGTTCAGTGTCAATAAGTTTAGAACACAGCCTGATGCAGCACTTTGGTGTAAGATCATTGCTGATCAATTTGGGCAGGAGATTTTTAGAGCAACTTTTTTGCTTTCATTAGGAGGTCTTAACTTTCCACTTCTCTTACATTTCACAGGTCCGGAGCTCTCTTCAATGCTGGATTTCTCAGGAGAATGTATTTTGAGGCTGTCCAGTTTGGTTTGGATGAAGCTCAGTCACTTTTGAAGACAATAGTTTGTGAAGCTGAGTGCACAACTTTAAAACATTATTCTACCCATGCTCCTTGGGAGGACACCAAACAAGGTAAGCACAATGGCAGAGTGTTCACAGAAAGGGACTGGCTTGGTGGTGACCTGGAGATGGTGTTGCTCCTGGATAACTTACTACTAACAGCAGTGTATATATAAAATGTTGGTTTGAATGTGGTGTGTGACAGGTCCTAAAGCAAAATAAACATAATCCAGTGTCAGAGTTTAGGCTTAGCCTGTAACTACACACCCTGAAGCTGTTTGCTCACTCCTCTTCCCTGGTGGAGTACGGAGGAGAAATTACAACAAAGAGCTTGAGAGTCAAGGAAAAGGACAGGGAGGACTCACCAGTTATGGTCCCAGGCAAAAACCAGACCTGACATGGGGGAAAGAAACCCATCCATTTAATTTCAACAAAAACAATACTCATTTACCAGTCAATTCAGAGTAGGATAATGGGGAATAAATCCACATGTTAAAAAACCAAAACACCTTCTCCTGACCATCCCTCCCTTCTTCCTGGACTGAGTTCCTGACATTTTTTTTTAGTTTTTTTTCCCTACCACCTTCTCCCCAGCAGCAGAAGAGGATGGGGACTGGGGGTTGCAGTCAGTTCTCACACATTGTCTCTGCTGCTCCTTCCTCCTCAGGAGAAGGACTCGCACTCTTTCCCTGCTCCAGTGTGGGAGACAACCTTCCACAAATGTCACCAGCTGCAGTTCAGTACAAGCTGCTCCAGTGTGGGTCCCTTCCACAGGGTACAGCCCTCCCAGCAACAGACTGCTCCAGTGTGGTCTTCCCTTATGGCCTTCAGGTGCAGCACCTGCTCCAGCATGGGTTCCTCCATGGGCTGCAGGGGAATCTGCTCCAGAGCCCAGGGCACCTCCCCCTCCTCCTTCACTGACATTAGTGTCCACAGAGTTTTCTCTCGCCTCCCACTTACTTCCTCCACTCAAGCTTGCCCAGCAGGTTTCTCCCCTCTTAAACATCATAGAATGACAGAGTGGTTTGGGTTGGAAAGGACCTTTCATCTAGTGCAACCCCCCTGCAGTGAGCAGGGACATCTGCAACTAGAGCAGGGTGCTCAGAGCCCTGGCCAACCTCACCTGCAATGGTTTCAGGGATGGGGCATCGACCACCTCTCTGGGCAACCTGGGCCAATCTTTCATCACACTCAGTGAAAAAAATTTCTTCCTTCTCTCCAGTCTAAATCTCCTTCTTTTAGTTTAAAAGCATCACCCCTTGTCCTGTCCCAACAGGCCCTGGTTGTCTGCCAGGCTCTCCTACTGGATACTGACTCAGGCTGGGAGTGGCCACCCAGTGCTCCCTCTTCAAAGGCATCTGTGCCCACGGTGGCCGTGTCCTGGTCCAAGGTGATACCCTGGCAGACACAGGGCTCAGTGGGATCACTGGTGCTGAGCTCAGAGGAACATCAGGCTGCTTGTTTCGGCTCATAAGTGGCGATTTAAGGTTCTCATAGGCAGCCCTTTCTGAAACTCTTGGCTAGCACCATCTATCTATGGTCTATAGCACTATCAACCATGCACCTTTTATGAGCATTTTATTAATTGCAAAAAGTCATCTGGGTGGAAAAAAATTATATATATAAACATGATAGAAGGAAGGAGCACATTACAAATGGGAGCTGGGTCGAAATAAAACTTACTGCAGCGCTTAAAGACTATTCTAAACAGATTCACACAAAGCTTTGCTATTTCATAAAACATTAAAGGATTTAAATGACTTTAAATACAGCTGTAGAAATACAGGCCATATTTTATTAAAGGTGTCAGGTCTGTCTAATCTCTCCTGTGTAAGATGTTCATTTTGCAGCAGCAAAGGCACAGAGATCATTAAGTCCATCTCCAGTGCTAGTGAAGACAGCCTTTGCCAGCTTCCAAACCCTCTCCTCATTAATATTTTAACATTTGAGGTAAGGCTGAGAACCTGTCCTTTGTCACAGGCACCAGAGAGATTAGAAGTAAATCTTTTCAAAAAGAACTGCCACATCCTGAGTATCCAGAGATTAGAATTTAAAATGGAACTAGTTCCAGTGCAAACTGGAGGGCAGAAATAGCAGTGCAGAGGGACGCAGCCACCAAACGCGTTCTCATCGCCGGTGAGGCTTGGGAAGAGAGGGGCTGCCAGCCTGTACATGGAGATTTGGGGGTTCTCGTGACTCTGAAGCCTCCAGAGCCAGACAGGATGCTGGGCTAGACAGATCCCAGTCTGACCCAACACAGCAATGCTTGCGCTTCTGGAAAACACCAAGGTAAAGCCCTGAGACAGGCAGGCTACAGAGGAGCCCCAAGGACAGATTGGGAACAGTCGCCTTCTGTTAGGGATAAATCTGACCTGGTGCCCGCAAAAAATAAACAGCAAAGCCTCCAGCTTTAAAGGCAGATGCAGAAGCACAAGGGAGTTGTAGTGGAGAGTGAGAGCATCAAAATAAGGGGGATAGTTCAGAGGTAAGATGGCAAAGTCAGCACAGCGTGCTGTGGGAGCTGAAGGGGAATGAGCTCTCTCGGCATCGCTGGGATGCGACAGGGGATCAGCAGTGGCACAAGGGCACAGGAGGAGAGAGGGAGGGAAGGCAGACAAGGTCCTTGTTCAATTGCAGCTCCCAGGAGGTTTGGGAGAGCTTTGTGTCCAACAGGCCCTGTGCTTGTTTTGCAGGGACCGATGACAACGTGCCACCATGGAGCTGTGTCTGTGGGAGCATCAGGGCACTGCTGGTGCTCCTGGCACTCACCTGTGGGCACTGGCTCCTCCAAACAGCAGGGGTGGGGCCCTTCTACCTCTTAATGAACCCTCTGGTTTATAGTCTGAGGCTTTTCGTGGGAAATGCACTGGAGGAATTAGCTACTTGATTAAGGCAACACAGACCTCAAAGAAAGCAACTGAGTGGGGAAACTAAAACTCAGTTGAAAAGGTCCATGAGGGACTAAATCAAGACTCTGCTGCCAGGATAACACAACATCAGGACTCATGTCTGGCACCACCACACCAGCAGGAAGGATAATTTGAGGGCAAGGGAATGAAAATCAGGGAATAGAATAGAATAGAATAGAATAGAATAGAATAGAATAGAATAGAATAGAATAGAATAGAATAGAATGGAGTAGAATGGAATGGAATGGAATGGAATAGAATAGAATAGAATAGAATAGAATAGAATAGAATAGAATAGAATAGAATAGAATAGAATAGAAATCATTTGTAATGGACCTACAATGATCATCTAGTCCAGCTCCCTGGCCAATTCAGGGTGACCAAAAGTTAAAGCACTATTAAGGGCATTGTCCAAATGCCTCTCAAACACGACAGCCAGAGCACAAACATAGGTAGGAGTCCAAACTGCAACGTCACTGTTGTCACCAGAAGACCACGCGTCATCTCTAAGGTGTCGTCATTACTGCACTGATGCTGAGTGGGTCAAATAAGATGTCAAAATGGGACAGAAGGTGGCAACCTGGGGAATGCTGAAAGATCACAGAGGATACCAGAAATCAGCACGAAGCAGGACCCTCTTGAGAGACACCAAAGCCACAGGAGGACAGTTAGTGACAAGACAATGCAGGTTCTACCACAGGGACAACAGAGGGGGGAAAAAAGCAATTAGATGGAAAGATGGAACCGCAGTGCCTGCGTGTGTGGCTTTCTCAAAAAAAATAAATCCAGACCTGAAATGTTTGGGCGTGTGATCTTGTAATGAATTTCCTCCCCACACACATTTCATGACCACGTTCATTCTCTGTTTGTGGGCTGCAGCTAGTGGGCAGGCTGCTGCTGGGGGGCTAGGTGAGGGGTGCTGCGGCACACGCACAGGAAGAGGAGAGAGAAAAAAACCAACACGCCCAAAGCAGACTAAAAAGCATCTGAGTGAAGAAAATATGTAAATGGGAAAGCTGAGCACGGGAGATGGATGCCATTCAGGAAGGCACAGGACCACTGCTGCGGGACTTGGAGGAGAAAGTTCTATGGCCTGATTTTCCTCGCCTAGCGGGTCAGCCTGTCAGATGAATCACTCTATACTGCCCTGAACTGAATGGTATTGGCCCTTGGCCACCAATTCAGTAGCAGCCTTGAACTCTGCTTTCTCTTCCACTTCAGGTGAAGCAGATTTATTCTCAGCTCACCGCAGATTTGCAATTCAGTATTTATTTGTAGAATGCCTGGTTCCTCAGGCAGCGATGTTGGGAGCACCGAAGGTTTGTTTTGGATCCCACACTGATTGCAAAGGAAGGGTTGGTTGCGTCAGATTCCTTCTGGTCACATTTGCTATGTGGTATACACAAGAAGTGTCTGTTAGGAGTCAATGAAAATACCACTGAGGTTGCATTAACATACCTAATAGCCGTGTTAATAAATGTCATATAATAAAATAAGATGGAATATTTTCAGCTAGGTCTGAAGCTATGTAAAAAATGCGGTTGATTAATGAAATCCATTCCTGACTGAATAGGACTTTTATAATCAATCGACAATCCAAGTGTGTCCTATTCTTGCTGGGCAAGTATTTGCAGCTCAGCTTTTTCGGATATATTTCACGAGATCCACTATCTAGTCAGCCCTTTTCATAGACTGCTTGGCAGGAGATGCTGGAGGTCACTTGCTGTCTTTCGTCCCCTTTGAAGATTAGAACAACAAAGTGAAGTCACCCAGCACCTGATGCTCGCTCCACCCACGCTAGTAAATCCTGTGAGCATCAGAAGCAACGCGCACTGTGACAGAGTAAAAGGAGATACCTTTTCCTTTTCACTGTGAAGGAATAAAATTGCCAGAGTCACCCACAAAGTGCATTCGTTGCTGCCATTTAACCAATCTGACACGTTTTGCTGGAGATGCAGGAAACCAGAGCAGCTGCTCTGGGTAGCAGCGCTGGGTCCCTTGCATTTTGCTGATGAACCCATCACAGTTCCCCTAGCAGGGGACAAGTGGACTGCTCACCCCTACTGCAGGGGTTGGAGTCCTCCCTAACAAGAGAGCCTAAAAGCACACTTAGCATCATCCACACACCCATTTTTTTCTGGGTTTATATGAGAACGCTTCCCTGTCTGTGCTTTTTCACAGAACCACAGAATCGCTGTGGTTGGAAAAGACCATCACCAAGTCCAGCCACTACAATGTTAACCATTAAACCCTTTTAAATGCCCAGGCTATTGATCATGTTGTAGCCTATTTCCAATCTGACATCTACGATTTCATCCACCAACCTGAAAGAGTGTGACCTTCTTTATCATACTTACTGGAATTGCCAAGGTGGAGTAGGGGTGCTACGAACTGCAACGGGACAGAAGGGCTTGGATTTGGGAAAAAAAACCCAACCTGTTAATCAATTCTAACAGATGTTATCCATTGAAAATAGGTTTATGTGCCTCTTGGCAAGTTCCAGTTTGAATTATGTCAATGCATATTTGGGATTCTGCAGTGATCTCTTTTCAAAAGGATAAGTTGAATGGTGTAACCTGTCCAGTGATAGAATTATCCAGTGATAGAAGAATTATCCGGACTGTAATGTCCTTCGGGCAGCGGACGGTGTGTGGAGGAGCTCATTCAGTGCTTATGTTAAATTTCCATGTGTTGGCCAGATGCTTTTATTGGAGCGCCAGTGAATCGGTGCTGCTGTGATCTGCTAATTGTTTTGACACCATGGGAGTTGAAAAGCACTGGTGAACACTTGGCTCAACCGAAATGTGTGTTTTAGTTAAATGACCCCAGGGATGATCAGAGTCAATTTTCCTGCTTATGTCTGCTGCCCTGGTGCTTGAGGTGGTTCTGGTCAGTGCTATCGAAAACAAGCGAGTATTTAGTTAGTTCTTTTTGCGTAACACGTGAAGAATAGGAGCGTCTGTTCAAAGCCAGGGCTCAGCTCAAGGAGCCACTTAAGCACGTGCCCTAATCAGGACAGCACTTGAGTGTATACGCACTTATCTGTAAGCACGTGCTTGAGTTCCAGCAGTCAGTGTGGGGTTCACACCCAGGTCTGAGCGGCAGCACACACTGAAGTGCTTTTCCGAGATGTTTTCCAGAACCACGGTCTAAGTGAGAAAAATGAGCATGTCACATTCGACCACATTTGAATATATTGCTGAAGCTTTTGCAACAGTGAGGAAGTCCTGACAAACTTCGTTTCCCTTCGGGTCTGATAAATTATTTTCCACTTATCCCCCAGCTCTCTCCACAGATACCCAAGGAAGCAGAGGACTTTTGCCGTGGAAGATGACCTCTGTTCTCTGCTCATTCAGGTGCAGGTTGAAGGACAGAAGAATGTTGGCTCTTGAAAAGAATTTGTTTCAGATTCATCCATTAAAATCAGTGTGTTGATTCTTCTACAGTTGACTTGTAATGACTCCCAGGAGTTTCTCTCCCAGAAGTGAGGTCAAACGTATTGACTTTTCTTTCTTTCCTCACAGCTTTTCAACACTGAACAAATGATTGTTTTGATAACCAAACTTTCACAAATCCAAGGCACAGTGGTCATAAGGAAGGACTCTGTCTTTAGGAGCAAGTATCCCCTCCTGAGGAACTTGCAGACCTTTGGGAAGTTAGTGTCCTTCAAGAGCAGAAAACTTGGCAATGAGGGATATTCTGAATTTAAAGACCAAAATGGTGAATTAATGAAATTACCCTACCTAATGTGCTACCCTGTTTTGACTCTTGCTGGGCTACTTCTTGCAGTAGTTGGAGTCGTGCTGTTTCTTGTGCTGGCTAAGGATGACACGCTGGAATTAGCACATGGAGAAATCTTTCACAAGATCAAAGCAATGATCTGCCCAGGATTCAAATCAAGGGGGGGAGGAATTAACATCAGGATTTAGAAGGGATAGTGCTTCTTACAGTGGCTACATATATGTCAACAAATTCCAGAAGTGATTAGAAAGATCTTCCCTTCAGTTCCAGCTGTGAACGACCTGGATCCAGCCATTTAGGCAGAATACCCCCTTGCATTTTCATAGGACCCAGGGTTGTTTTGCACTAAAGATGAAGTGAAAGAAGTCCTCCTTCTGCTCTTGCCTTTGTTACTCCACATTGGCAGAGCGAGGTTGGGGCCAGCCCAGCACAGGCAAGTGCTTAGGTACCATGGCTTTGCGCTGAGAGTCCACAGAAACCATGCACGCTGGGAAACTGCTCCTCCCATCCTGCCTTGAAAGGTCAATGCAGCTCTTGGCAGTTTTATTTCCAGCCTACAAGCCTTGGGAGTTTTCCATATCTATGTGATATGAAAGTCCTGGTCACAGCCCAGACCCTCCCCATGTACTTGTATCAATCTCTGGTGCTGCCTGAAGCCCTCAGCTGGGGAGGGCTCAGCTCGGATAGGGAGGAGAGCAAGTCCTTCAGCCACTCTTGGCCATAGATACCCCCCTTTTAAGTGCCAAGAGATAAACACCTTCCTACCCCCACCAGGCAGTTCAGCAGCTGCAGGCAGGACTCATCACATCTTAGGAGCACAGCCACCCTGGGATTGGTTGTCCCATTTGCTCCACCCCAGCTCAGTCTCCTCCACTTCTCTCTCTCCTACCACACAGCACGTTAGCACAGGACCTCACTACATCTCACTGGTAATGTCTGGTTCTCAGCCCTTCTTTCATGATAGCCACACTTCAGCCTCCCACCAGCCAAAGCTGTGTCTCAGAGTCCTGCAAGACAGGAAATCCCTGCTTCTCCTAGAGAGCTGCCTCTGCCTGCAGACACATCACCTTTTATAACCCCATCCCTCATGTTAATTAGGCCTTTCAAATGAGGGTTGCCTGACCAATAGGATTTGTTTCAGTCTCTCCATCCTGGTAGCAGTGCAAAGTCTATTCAACCACAGTTAACCGAATGCATTTACAGGTACTCTCCTTAGATGGCCTGAAAGTTGAAGCTAAACAAATGTAGACTAAAAACAAGATGCTTTTAAAAAAATTATTTCTAGCAGCGACCTTAATTAATCCCTGGAAGAATTTGCAAAAGTTATGGGAGATTTTTCCATCACTGGAAGTATTGAGGTCAGGATGAGATGATTTTCCATGCTGTGGTTCAAACAGAAATGAGTCCAGAGAAGTCCTATAGCCTAGAAATATCAGATTGGATGATCATAATGGCCCCTTAATGTTTATGAGACCGCATCAGTAGGTGCACCTTGAGGAGGATGTACCAAAGTCATCCCAGGTCAGAATCCAGAAGATGGGCTCTGAAGTTGTGAGACGCAGCTGCGAGAGGCTCCCAGAGGCAAGGACTCCGGGGCAGACATAGCACAACACCTCCCATCTCCTCTTCAGCACTTGGACCTTCAAGAGTCAATAAAGGTATCTCCAGACCCTTGGAACCAGATGTGTTCCTAGACATCCCACATGCCAGCAGCAGCGATGCTAATTAGAATTTTAAATATGCTAACAAGCCCATCATTTTTAGGCCTATCTGTCATTAGTATTTATGGATTCACTTCATCTCTTTCTTTTCAGAAGGTTAAAGAGGAAAAGCATTTTCTCCCCAGGACCAAGTGGACCTCCTATCTCCGTCTTGCTCTCCTTTACACATACATACAGTACTTGGGCTTCTAGGCCCTAATTTCATCAGGAACCAGTGAAAGCCAGATGTTATTGCCTGAGACCAGGAAGAATTGATACAGACAGCTGTGGGAGGAGATGACTCAGTGGCTGGTTTACCAGTAGTTTCAGTAAACACGTGTTTCCAGACACCCCTTTCAACGCAGCCAGCTGCTAGGGGTTTTCTTGGCATGATGGAAGGTGACACTAAATGAAAGAGTCTTAGTCACGGAGGAAAAGATCCAAGATCTCTTCTGATGCAGGGACAGATTAAAAGAAAGTATCCACGTTTTTGGAGCAGGACATCCTTTACGGGGAGAGCAAGCAGCTAGAAATGAATGAGGACACCTTGTTCCAAATGAATCAGGCCTCTGTTTTCACTTTGCTCCCTCTCTGCTCCAGCCCCGTGGAAACATTTTTCCTTAAAGACCTCTTGACATTGTCACTAGCTCTGCAGATTGCTCGGTTTTTTTGTACATAGGAAAAGTCTCTTTTGGAGGAGTGGTTAGGTGAAAGAAGATAGACTTTTCTACACCAAGGAATAACTTTTCATAAATCTGCCGGAGCACATTCATTTGTCTTGCAAGCTTACCTAGAGCCCCCAGCACCTCTGCCCATCAAGGTCACATCTGTTTAAACGTGCACGGGGAAGCTGAGCCAGCCACTCGGGAAACATTGATTTGTGATCCTGTATTGCAACAGCTGAGCATATGATCAAAACATCCCATTCCATGTCATTATTATAGACCTGAGTATTTATTTTCATTACTTAGGACTTAAAAATTGAAAGGGGCAACATCAGTTCTAGGGTACAGCTGCAGGTGGGACAACCTTCTCTTGTCTCAGCACCTACATGCTTGAAAATGGAGCTTCTGATAGCCCATGGCAGGAGCTGATGGATATTGTAGTAAAGACTTGAGGTCTCTGTAGTTAGTTACCAGGTGAAATGTAGAAGAACCAAGTCAAGGCTTCAGGACAGGGGCTCTTGTACAGACCAAGGAGATAGAAACACAACACCACGGAACCTGGGTATGGTTGGGATCCTGATCACCTTCAGAAACACAACACCATGGAACCTGGGTATGGTTGGGATCCTGATCACCTTCTGTCTGACTTCATTTTCCCAATCTTTTCAAACTGGAGGAATTGTTACCCCGACCAAAGATCTGGCTTTGAGGTAATAAACAGTCTTCTCAGCCCCTTTGTTCTCCTGCAGGACTGTGAGGAAAGCCATCCTCTTGGATACCTGCACAGATCAACTTCTATCTTTTCCAGTTGTGCCCAGTGAAAAATGCTCTTGGCACACTAACGCTAATAAACTTAACCCTTTGGTATTCCTGTTCCAAGTATCATCATGATCCTTTGAATGGTCCAGCACCTCCTTTCATCTTCAAGGCTTGTCTGGCCAGTTCTTTCTGCAAGGGGAGCAATATGAGGGAAATATGGAAGCAGAAGGAGAGGAAGTGTAGTTAGCATTCGTTCATTGCTTATGTACAAGCTGTCAGAACTAATGAAATTTTATGACAGACGGGCAGCGATCAGCTTCTCGGTGTTATTTATCTTCCTCGCTCCTGGCTCTACGTCCTGGGTAATTCTTCACTCATCTTTAAAATGCCAAAATGACTAAGCACGGGGCCCACCTATCCAGAAAACCAGCAAATTGTGTCAATGCATAGAGACAATTAATAATCACCTAGCTCAAGTGACGAGCGACTGCCAGGCAAAATAGTCTCCCTTTCTCTCCTCAATTTCCCCCACCCCACTTCCTCTCTCCCACTGAGCTTCCATAAACTTCAAGAACATCCATTACGGGTGGATTTTCCCCTCCCCCTTCTGCCATCTCTCCTCAAACCACAACAGATGTTTGCAAAGACATTCCTGGGGCTGAAGGCACTTGTGGATGGCGCTGCGGGCACAGCCCGCCTCGCACGGCCCCCCGATTTGCATCATTTATCCTGTAAGGTGCCAGCTAGGCTTGACAGATTCATTTGTAAGAGCTTTGTAGTCCATGATTCAAACTGATGCAAAACATCTGAGTGAAGCTGGCTTCATTTGCCACCTGTTAATGGCAGGAGATGGCAGGAGGGGGAGGGAAATGTGATTCTCTGCCTTCACAGAAAGGGTCTCGTCTGGTGAAATAGTGACAGTTGCCCGTGCTTGGGGTGCCCGGTAGGAAATGAAGAGAAGGAGAAATGGAGGCACCCAAAAATAAGCACTTTTGCCTCCAAACGGAAGGATGCACCTTTGTGGCACAGCAATAACTCTGTGCATGCAGGACAATCAGCTTCCTTCCAGGGCTGATGTGTAAAGGTGGGGTCTGCCAGTGCGTTCAGCTCTCTATTGCATTTCCCTACATCAGTCGACAGCTACTTTCAGTTGGCACCACATCAAACTAATGCTGATTCTCGGTAAAATTCTTCCTTGCAATATCATCTTTAGGCTTCAGAGTTTAAATGAATGAGGATTCAACTTTCCCATGAGCTGTGGGTCCGGGCTGTCGGCAGGTTTGGGTGAGCAGTTCTGCATTTGTTATAGCTGGGTCATATCCAGCCAGAAACACCAGGACTAGAGAGCCAGAGTCTTTATTTTACTCCAAGTGGGGATTTCAGCCACTGATTGTGGACCACATATTCAAAATCAGCCTTATTTAGTCACAAACAGTGAAGAAAGTTACGGTAAGGAAGCAGAAATGTACTTCTATTTGTAGCTTCTGTACATGTTTGCTGCTGCTCTGGTTTTTCTGTGAAAGGGATTATGATGCTGTGAACGTTCACATGGGTGAAAGAAAATAACCCAAACAGCTGCCTCCACTTAACCACCAGACTTTTCAGAGGATTTTTGGGAAGGGGTAGAATCTGGGACTTTAGAAACCAAGCCAGCCTGCTTTGAGGTAGCTAAGAAAGAGAAAGGAGAAAAAAACCATCAAAACCCAAAACACTCTACTAAGGAAAGGTGTGAACTCCATAGAGCACAGAAAGATAGGAAGAGCTATAAGGAAATATGTGCAGTATAATGAGATACTGAGAAAACAAGTCTGCCTCTGCCTTTCATGGGCTCCTTCCTGAAAAGCAGTCTCTATGCTCCTAATGGACCAGTTAAATGAGAGAGATCAGAATAAAATGTTAAGTGAGAGGGGTAAATCTCGATCTCCACATCTTGTCTCCTCTGAATTGAGGTTGTCTGCCAATCAGCCAAACCTCTGGATAAGGTGTACTGTAGGACCACCTCCTCCTCCAGGACAGGGCCATAGGTTCCCCTTCCACGTGCTTTTCCTCTCCTTTTTCAAAACCTCCATTGTCTGCTGTGGTTTTTTCCCATTTTTCCCATGGTTTTCGGATCAGGGCAATAACCTGCTGACAGGATGCAAATTAAGCCCCTTGCTCGAGCAAAGCCTTATCTTTAAGGGTTTTTTCCAATTAACTTTAACTTAGAAACAAAGTAACAGACTTAATTGTGACTCACAGCTCCCTTTGAGCTCTCCACCGACGACGTGCAGGTGAGGCAGACACGCTGAGCTCTCCATGAATAATCAAATGGTTTAATCCCCAAAGTCAAACACTAACAGGGCTATGGAGTCCTGGCAGCACCTCTGCTGCAGCTTAAATGAGATTTCTTCCACGGCCTCTACCTCTTTAGAGACCATTGCCCTTCTTTCCTCTTTCTCAATATTTGTGCTGCCGAAAAGGGGGGATCAGAGCACCCCAGGTTGCCTCCCCACAGTGCAGTGATTGAGTCACTCCATCACCAGTTCCCCTACCCCGTTTTGCTCTGATGAGCACTGGGCTGTGGCAGAAAGTCACCGGCCCTGGAGTCAAGCTGCCCAAGCACCCCCTTGGTTTGAAATTCTGCTTCTTGGGAATTGCAGTGGGAGAGCTGGATGACTGACAGGCTGACCTGCAAGGAAGAAGGGCTGGAGAAGTGAAAATCCCCAGAAAAAGGACACTTTTATCCCTTCCTCCCTTTAGATCTGTGGATGTTGGATCTCATGGCTGCAGTCCCACGATTATTATGTTCTCTTCGGAACGCGCTGCTTTTCTAAAGAAGGTCCTGTTGCAGTGAACTCAAGCCAGGAGAGGCAAGTTCCTGACCTTGCTCTGGTACTGGGTGATCTGGGGAACCTCAGTCAACTGGCCAGTCTTCTGAGAGCCAAACACCATCGCTTGTTTGCTTGGTTGTTGGTGTGTTCTTGGGGTTTGTGCCTTCCCTAGAAGAAGATGCTCAGAAACAGCATCACTGCTTGGTGCTCCGAGTGGTTTGTAGCTGTCCAGAAAGCTGTCAACTGCTTTCCCTCAGCTACAAGGGGTTGCTCCAATACCTCCTGAGCTAAAGCAGCACCTCAGATGGGGAAAATTTCAAAACCCCTTTAGCAGGTTGAAGAAAGCAGGAGCTCCCTTCAGGGATGTCCAGCCTGGAGTCCTCTGCTCAGTAAAAGAAAATGGAAAATCAGGGAAACCTGAGAATGGGAGATTTCTGCCTTTTCTTTCAGCCAGCTTATGTCCTTCAGACACAACCAGAGCTCTTCCCTCCCTTGCGACTGATTTGCTGCCTCCCATCCCAGTTTCTAGGGGACGATGTGGTAGTGCTGCAGCATTTACTAGATCCCAGGGACACAGCAGAGGGGAAAGCCACACTAAGATAGCCAAAATCAGGCCTGTACTCTGCCAGCACCCCAGTGCTAAGCAGGGCAGCGTGGGGAACATGTGGGACCAGCCTCAGCAATCAGACAGAGGATCCTCAAGAGCAGGACATCTCACAGCTCACCTGACCTGAGCACAAGTTATTCTTTCAGTCAGAGATGATGAAATCTCTGAGGAAACTGGTACTGGCTCCCACTTGAAGATCTAATCTAATGAGCAGCCTCCAAATGACTGTAATGGGTCTGGACTCTATCATAAGCAAGAAATCTGGGTCTGGATCTAATCTAAGTGTCTTCAGTGCTTTTTATTTTGAAGACTGTTTCAAGGAGAGACAAGTGGATGAGAAAGCTAGTTTGCCCTATATTTAAGAGCACTTTGACTGACTCTTTGCAGCGTGAACATTCAACCAAGCCCCTTCACCCCTGTGCAGCCCCAGTCCCATCACACCCCACTGCCTCTATGTTCATTGGCACAGCCATGCTCATTCCTAAAATCACTGGTCCCAGTAAGGAAAACAGCCAACAGACCAGATGCCCATCCTGCTGCCAGCATTCCCTGCCCTTTCCCGGCTCTCCAGCACCCACAGCACAGTGTTTCACTGCCAGCCCGTCACTCACACCACTGTCATGGACAGAGTTAATCCCAGGAGGGCACAAGGATGGCCAAAGACACGAAGGTTGGGTTCGGGGAGGAAGAACTTTTGTGACTCAACCTAATTGGCCACGTGGACTAAATAGCAGATCCCGGCTGCCTGCACTTTGGAGGTTTAATTTTCTAATTGAAATTTCATGGAAGAGCTGCACCTTTCTGATGAGTCGCCCCAGCATGAACAGTCTCTCATAACACAGACATCTGCCCTCCGGACTAACCTTTCTAGAAGCTGCATCAACAGAGTAATGCTAATAAAAATATCCATCTGTGCTTAAAGATAAACAAAGCATTAATACACCAAACTGCGGCTTAGATTATATTAGAGTCAGCTTTAATGATATTACACATCTGTTAGGATGTCTTTCCCACCCGGGCCATCTCTCTCTTGCTTTTTTAAATATCTTTGTATGAAAAAAATGTGAGAGAGTTTCCCTGGGAGCCCTTCGTGTGCGTCACACTTGCAACTGGCCCTGCTCCGAAAGCCCCTTTCCCTGAGCCACCCTGCTGGGACAGGGCTTGGGGATTAGGGGCTGTAACCTAAACATTATTGTACTTTAAAGTCAAGGTTCCCCAGCGCTCCCTACTTGGGTTTCAGAGCCTCTTCAAAGGGCTGTTTTCCTCCTTTCCTTGGCAGCGGGGGAAAAAATATTTCCAACCCCAGAAACCAGACGCTTTGCTGAGTGCCTGCAGAAGTGTGTGTGTGTGTGTCTGTGTGTGTGTCTGTGTGTCTGTGTGTCTGTGTGTCTGTGCACCCGGGTGTAGCCAGGAAAGACACAGCATCCTAATCTCCCCTGGCACTGCCAGGCCGGGTGCTTGCTGCCAGGCTTTTCAGGCTGGAGATGCTAACTCTGAGGTTTTGTTCCTGTGAGATCTCCATGCGTAGTAATTCGGAGATAAGGGAGGGGACACCCTTCAGATTTGCCCTTATTTTTTTGTAACAGCCCCCCCCCCCAAAGGAGGAAAACTGATTTAATGTCATTTTATCTTAAGAGAAACAATAAATCTGTGTCTCCCAGCAGTTCTTATGGAAGAGTGGTCTTATCCTGTTATCCATGCACAGCAAAGCTGTCTGGAAGTTGAAGGCTGGAATTCACAGGATGGGGGTGTAATTCTGCCTTCCCCCTTTCCTGTGCCTCCTGTCCACATGTCTGTAAAATGGGAATAGCAGTCACTGCCCGTCCTCCAACCCAAAGGGAAGCTTAGCCGATGAACGATGAGTATTTCCATCCTGCCAAGCTTTTAGAGCTGGGGTTTTAAAAACAAACCAGAAGTATCTCTATCCTCATTGCTGGCTCTTTGGAGTAACAGCTGCTTATTCATCATCAGAAACCCGAGTGCTAATTACAGACAAATATCAGATAGAGCCAAATAAGGGGTGAGGACATGCTGAACTGTAGCAGGTTGCTCTGTGCCTGTCCTGGCAGAGGACAAATGTCACCATCCCTAGCAGGGAGGTGGCTCCTGACAGCCTTGGGCACAGGCGTTGCCTTGGTGGTGGATCCCAGCAGCACCAAAGCCTTTGGGGCTTTTCTCCTCTACCTCCCACACTGTCCAGTAGAGGCCAGTGATGATGTCTTGCTCCCCAGTACCTTTGAGCTATATCATCTGCATCACCTGAAAAATTTTTCTCTTTCAAGCTCATTTTCCTGAGCTCCACATGCAGCAGCTGAGAGCAGGAGCACATCCCTGCCTGGACCAGCAAACAGCTCACTCTGGACTGGAAAGAGCACAAGTCAGCCCGGAGCTGGTTTGAGGAGTTGGCTCACGCATGAGCTGAGCTGGCTCAGCAGCCCATCCTCAGCACCTCGGTCCTTCTTCCACACAGCACAGCCTGGCCACTGAGGCAGCGGGGTCTGGGGACGTCTGGATGAGACACAACTACTGCTCCTTCCCCTCACCCAACCTTCATTCACCAACCACGCAACAAATGCATCTTAAAATGCCCAGCAGTGCTCCTCTGGATGGCTTTTTTTTTCCACTTGCCACCAAAAAAAATGGCTAAATCGCAAAGATCTGTCTCCTAGGGGTGAAATATTCATAAAAAGCAGCACGCTTGGGGCCCCTTTGCTTCCCCTGGATGTATCCATTTGTATTACAGGAGCACCTCGAGGTCCCTGCCTCTCTTGGGTCCCAGCACGCTGCAGGTTGCACGAACACGCAGAAGCAGCGTAGGCTTCCATGAGAAGTCAGAAGCCTGAGCACTCTGGCTCAGAGCTGACAAATATTCAGGTGCCTTTATTTTCACCAACACCCGCTTTGGATACCAATCAGCACGACAGAGCCAGGGCTGCCCTCAGAGCTCAAAGATCTTAACCCCCGGCTAAACAAATCGCAGAATGGGGAAAAGCAGCACAAAAAAAAAGGGAAATAACCTGAAACAACCAGGAACTGCAGCAAGTCCAATAGGCTTTGGAGACCCCCCAGTGTCTCATGCGTTTGTCTGGTTTACCTGCCAGCCAAGGAGTGGTTGTATGAGCTCAACTTGGGGTGCTGAGGTTTTAGCACTGTCTGTGATCACTTTGTATTAGACCAAACGCAGATGTTGAGATACCCGAGGAGTTCAGGAGGTGCTTAGAAAGACTCGGTAAGTATCTAGGTGCTCTACAGGAGGCAAGAGAGAGGAGGGAGCACAATCTCCCGTTGCTGTGGCGTTCCTGTTCAGCCAATACACGAGGTTGCTTTCCCATCTGGAGAGACACCACTCACGTATTTCATTTGGGGTGTAACGGCACAGCAGCTCAAAGCCTGCTGTCAGAGGAGCACTCTGGAGGGGAGAAGGCATCTCACAGGAAGCAGCAGATTGGAAAACCAGAGCATCCTCGCTAAAAAAACACCCTGAAAACCAGATCACCGGTTTCCATGGCAGAAAATGATATTCCTCTTGCGGAGCGTCATTAGCAGAGGAAACAGAGATCCTCTGGCAACACGTGGCTCGCTGAAGTTCGTCGAAGAATATTGACAAAGTCACGGACAGATTTGTGACCAGCTGCCGATGGGAGGGGACAGCAGAGCTGGGAGCAGCCTGGTGCCACTGCAACGGCACAGTGCTGAGGGTCGTGTGGCTGGAGGAAGCCACCAAAATCCTTCGTGCCACCTTGGCAAGACTTTACTCCATTACCCCTGTGGGCACCATGGCAGGAAAAGAGTTACGGGAGAGCTGAAAGGGAAAGCACAGCCTGAAAGTAGCTGGTGCATCATGGTTTTGTCGGGCTCAGCCAGCTCACCCTTGACAGGAGAGCAGCCGGACCCGGACCTGCATCACCCGTAGGTCCCTCTGCAGCACGAGGCCCAGCTCCCAGCTCTGCAGCTCAGCCCGTCTCCTGATAGATTGTTTAACGGGGGAGGTTTTTAAAAGCTAGGTTTCTTCAAAGGATTAATTTGTCTTTTGATGCGGTGAACACTCTGACGAATGCTGCTTTCCCTATCACATTCAAACACACACCATTTTAGAAGTTAATAAACCCATTTGCTGCCAAATAACTGGGTTTTTTTTTTTTCTTTCTTTCCAATTTCACTCCGTCAGGATGATAAGAGGTTTAATGTCTTCGTGGCATCTCCTTCTTCTTTCAGTAGCTAAATCAGGTGTAACTACCACTGCCGAGAGCAGCACTTTTTTCCCCGTTACACAACCATTATTCCTGTGTCCTCGACATTGTCTTCTCCCCAGTTCCTGCTGATGACAACAAACCTCTTGCAGTTAATGTGCATGATCTGAAGGGTGATATCTCCAACTTCCACGGCCTCCAGTGAGCCGAGAGGACAGTCCAAGCCATGAGAGCTTGTTTCTTCTGTTGCAGGGTGCAGTGTCCTCATGTGGAGAGGACCACATGCCCTGGGCACCACTCTCCTGCTCCCTGGAATGTGGTGGAGTTTTGGAAGAACACTTCAGCATGAGGAACCTGCTGTCCTCTCCTAGCACCATAAATAATAGCAAGCCAGGATTTATACCCTGTGGGACGTTTCATCTTGGCACATACAGCAGGAGAGGTGCTGTTGACTTTGAATCATAGAAGCATAGAATGGTAGGGGTTGGAAGAGACCTCTGGAGATCATCGAGTCCAACCCCTCTGCCAACCTTGGACACTTCTGCAGCACTGGCAGTGGTAGAGGAGCAGCACCGAGGGGTGCCATTTCCACGCTGGATTTCAGCCTTCAGGAAAGAAAACCACAGAGCTGGTAGAAAACAGCTATGGCAATACCATGGGTGCTACGTATGCTTGTCTTACACCACGTTGTTATCAACTCTGTTCTGTGAGAAGACTTGGATCTGCAAAGCACAAGGTGAACTATCCGGTTTGGAGTAAGAGGGTTTGTTTTGGGGTTGGTTTTTTTTCAGGCTGCAAAGGAAGGAGACAAATCTCAGAACAAATTTAAAATTCAAACATCAATTTAAGGAAGCTGTTCCTTTCACATTTGTTCTAGTAAAATATGCAAGCATCATCTAACTCACAGACTAAAAGCTTACTGGGGCCTAAACCACAGATCAGCCAAGTCAACAGAAAATTTTCCATTGATTTCACTGGGCTTTGCATCAGGCTCTAAGAGTGAAAAAAAAAAGTGATTTCTAAGATGAGTCCAAGGAAAAAAGATACGGTTGGAGGCAGGAAAAGGACTATGACCAAAGGCTGTAAAACTTGAGCGCCTTCAAATTTGATCACCACAAATGCCCGGTAACCTTAAACCATAACTTGGCATCTGGATACAGCATCTTCCCCTGCTAGCAAAATCTCAGCTTCCCAAGTCTACGATTCCCAGTTTCCCCCTGCCAATTTTGTTCCAGCATGCGCAGCCTTCTCATCTTTCATCCGATGCACGTGATGAATCCAGAAGCAGTAAGCTCTTTTTGCATGGTCTGGGGTTTTTTTTTTTTCCAAATTCAGAGCTCTCAAACCATTTCAGTTGTCTGAAGAAAGATCACAGCCAGGCACTTGGTGCAGCACGGCGCAGTTGCATCGTAATCAAGATCTGTTCTCTTCATTTGAATGCATCAGTGCTTACACCAGGAGATTTTGACTGTAAAATATATGCTCTTTTTTTTATCCTTTAACTAATTTTAATCTTCCTTTTTCACTTGTCACTTTGTTGTTCACAAAGCACGCTTTTTTTCGCTGAGGGTTTCAGCAGAATGCATTAAAGTGAAAGGAGATAAGACCTAATAAACCCTCTTTATCACAAAATAAATAAGTAAAAGAACAACCCTTCCATTTAGGTGTTGCAGATATAATTGAACGTTCCTTTGAAAACTCTTTGATCAATGCAACTTGTTAAACCAACTTGCTTTTGTTTCAAATGTAGCTTCTGGTCTTTTCATGTCGGATGAAAAGCTCGGTTGCTCCACTCGGCTTTCTCTCAAAATGATTAGTGGGGCTTTCTTGGGGACGATTTCTTCAGGCCTTGTAGGGCTTCATAACATCAGCTAAGCTCCCACCCACCTGACAGAGGGAGGCTGGCACTGAAAATGGGTGAGAAGTGGCATTCTGGCTGGCTTGCTAGGGCTATCATTTCCACTTTCAGCACAGTAGTAGAATACAACTGGCACGTATTATCCAAACCTACTTTGCTGCCTATCACACACATGAGGACATAAAAGCACGCGTGCCTCTAGGTCTTGGCAGGTCCACCAGGAAAGAAATATTTATCCTGGCAAAATCACAGCCTGACAACAAAAAGAACTGCTACAATATAACATGAATACACGCTTTGTTATCTGGAGGTAGAGGCGTTACCAGGTGAGAACAAATCATGGGTTCATCTAGTCCTGCACCCTGCCTTTGACCATACTCCAGAGGAAGGGGAAGGAACTTAGAGCAGATAAATTCCTCAAGGACCTGTCTAAGCAGGTTGGTAAGCAAAAAGCCCATCAAGTCAGCTTAAGGTATTTCAAGATGGATTTTTAATTACTAAATTAATCAAGAGCTCTCCAATTTGTCCTAGATAAAATCAAAACCAGAGAAACAACAGAAATAAGGGCTGAAGAGAACAAATCCCAAGGTTCTCTGAGTTTCAAGCTCAGCATTACCACACACACAAGAAAACTGGCCTCTTCCAGCAAGTGTCACTGGAGCTCCTGGGTGCTTCAAGGAGTGTTTTAAAAATAACCCACTCATGGATAAAGTTCATGCCATGCTGCTTTCTGAATTCATATATTCTTTTACTGGAATAGGTGAATAGCTTATTTTTTCTGCTCTATCCTTTTTGTGCTTTTTTTTTTTTTTCCTTTCTTTACCACTTTTCCTCTCAACATTCTAAATTAAAAAAAAAACATACTTATTTTAAACCTCTCAATAAAAATCTCCAAAGTTGGACACTTGGGAGCCAGAAATAAATGGGTCTTGCATATAAATAGCTAATTTTAGCACCCTTCTAGAGTCCCATGCATCCTGCACTGTGATCCCTACATCAGTTGTATTTTTGGAATCCCTTTTATGCCAGGAGAAGGGGATATGATGCTTTCATGGCTCAGTGCTGGCTCACCCACATTCATCTCTCTTTTGGTGAGTAGCTCTGCCCAGAGGGTGACAACTTCCCGAAGAATAGAAATTAGGTTTTATTCCTTTCTGGAGTAAACCCAAACCTTTCTGATATGCCTGCAATGGCAGGCAGGTGGTAAAAGAGCTGAGTTCAAATCAAACTTGAGGTTTTCAATTTGTAGAGGCTGCGAGAGCATCACTCACACCACACCTCAGGAGGCAGTGCAGGCTCAGGACCCACATCCTACAATGGGAACCCACAAGCTCAGGACCCACCGCCTACAGCCCAGCATTTCTGCCCAGGAAAGGCAAAGTTGGACAGAGAATTTTGCAGATCTGAGCCTCTCATGACCATCTTTCTGAGAAGCTTCTAGGCAAGGATTTCGTTGAAACACATACATTTCATTTTCATAAAGCATCTGGGCTGTAACAAATAGATGCATCTATGAAAATTTCATTTAGTGTTCTGATTTGCTACAGAAGGGTGGGCTATTCTCTCAAATTACTTAATAAAAATACAGTTTCCTTAGATGTATTGCTATCTCAGGACTTGGTATTCTGGCTTGGAGCCCTTTTGCTGTTCTCTTCACGCCTCTGGATGTTTGCATGCAAATACAGGGGCCTAACGGGTTATGGGGTTTTCAAAAACTGGATAACAAGAACTGAGGTCCAGTTCAGTTATGGAGTTTCTCTTTTGTGTGTGTGTGTTCTCAAGAGGGACAAATCAACAGGAGTTATTAACAAAAATGATTGATTAACTAGTAGACTTACAGTATACGGTCAGTCTGACAAATTGTTTGGAATAAATTTCTCTGGAGCCAGGTTTTGCTTCATTTGTGTGTCAAGCCAAATTTGGGAGTCCTTGCTCCAGTTTTTCTCCTCCTTTATGCAGGCAGAGAGGGCTTGAGTAGAAATTTGGCAAGGTCCAGGGAACCTGGCTGAGCCTCGCTGCGTTTCTGAGCTTGCTTAAAGCATCACAGAACTATTTTCAAACCGGGGAGTTTCAAAAGCTGGCTGCCAATGCTCAGATTTACAAACAGGACTTTTGTTCGATGGTTCATGATTTACATGGAATGGATCATGTTTTCTAACACGGCCCCAGTCACATGTGGTACATCTGAAAACACAACCAGTTATTTGACAGTTTCCTTTCTGCATTTGTAATGATGCCAATGCTGGCACTAAGTCTTCAATAGCTTTTCTTTCCAGAAATAATCACACACTTTCACATAGTGAACAGTATTCCTGAGGCTAGTGTGAAAATGAGGACAGGGAATTTCTACATCTGGAGCTGGCTGCTGTGGCTTTCAGTTCACTTTCATGGCTTCCATTTCAAATAGGGGCAGTGGTCTTTGCCTCTTGAATTTTACAACAGTCAGTTAGTTAATACTTACAGAACAAGACCTGAGCACATCACAGAAGTGCAAACTATGACAGAGAGGCCATTTCTGACCAGCCCATCCCAGACACCCACACTCCCACCTCCTTTCTACACATCACTAGTGAGGTGTGATCAACCAGATCATTTCCAGCACAGACCTATTCAGAGGAATGCCTTGGTCAGTATAACATCTGCCTGCTCTGAGGATGTCACCCAGCAATAGGGTTTGCACCGTATCTACCAGCTGTAGAAATAAAGCACTTTTCTTAACTACCACCATAGCAGCTTAGCCCTGGCAGTGGTTCATCCTCTGTGGATTTTGCACATTAAGGCAGCAGAGGGAACAGAGGCAGCAAAGCAAAGCTGCAGGAGTGGCTGCTATTGCAAAGGAAGGAAAGACAAGCCAAGGTGATGGAGAAGAGCACCCAGGGTTATGAGCTTGCACTGTTGTTAACTTGCCTGCTGGCTTCATGTCTGCACTTGTCTTCACAGTGACTTTCACCCACTGGGATTGTAGGGACCATACTGGTGAAGCCAAGAGCTTGTCATTGTTTCTGCGATGTGGCTGACACAACCACGGGGCCAGACTCTGGAAAGCAGAAATGGGGCTGGTTTGTGGCACTCTCCATGGTGAGAGCACACTAAATGCCTGATAGAAAAGCAAATGCCTTTAGCAGCTGCCAGACAAGTCCTCAGATGTGAAATCTCATTAGAACAATCTCCAAAATCTCCCTCTGTCCCAACATGAGTTCCTTAAAAACAGCCACCAGATGAGTTGAGGCCTCTTCCTAGAGAGAATGCTCAGCCTGTAGGACTTCACCTTGGCCTGCTCAGCTTTTAAAGCAACCACAAAAAAAAGCTCTTGTCACTGCAGAAGCACACAGAGTAACTAAGGTGGAGTTAGGGGATGAAGATAGGAGCATGGCTGAGGTCTGCCCAAGTGAGGCTGTAGCTCACACAGCAAATACGTCATTTTTCTCTGAAGGAAATGACTTGCTAGAATTCTGCCCCAAAATATCCCAGTCACTTTGCATCCTTTTCCTGGGATCCTGAGGTCTTGAAGAGCATGGAGGAGCGACCTGACAGGCACAGCACAGTGCTTTGGTAAGGAACCCAGAGTGTTTCTGCCCTCAGAGAAGAATTTGTGGAGCAACTTTTCTGCAGCAGGATGGTACATCTCAGGAAATTCTGCTCCGTTATTCCCTCGTAGCTGAACAAACATCACTTGAATTCAAAGAAAGGTAATTAAAACCCAAACCAAATCATTCCAAACCCCATTTCAGCCGCTGCTCCTTTGAATAAACAACTGCCACATATATTAGCTGTCCTAATGGCTCTGAAATCTCAGCTTTACGCACCTGCCATGGCCTTGATTTAGGACGTAACAAAACTCCAGATGTGACTTCCCAAACCGCCTTGTCCTTCCACAGAACGACGGGGGATTTCTGCCCCTGTGCCTCCAAAAGCCCTGCACTGGCTGAGAGCAGCCCCCGTGCTATTGCAGTAGGACCCAGACTTTTGGAAGAGCGCAAGAGAAACGCCCCAGCTATAGCCCCTGTAAAGAATCCTCCCCTGTTGTGCTGAAGGTCCTCACGGACCACATGTTCAACTGCATGGTCAACCAGAGCTTCAGGCCCCGGGGACCTGCGAGGTGCCATTCAGGATCCACCAGCTGTGTAGCTGGGAGTGGCTTTGTGAGAGAGGTAAATTCGTTTTACCCTGATTATATTTTTGTCGTTCCTTGACCAAGACTAGACCTCAATGACCCAAAGGCAGGACCACTTGTGAATCTGAGGACAGAATTGCCACGGCTCCAGAAGAATGCCCCAAGAAAGGGCATCCAGCAAGGGCTGAGCCCGTGCCTTGAGAGCTGTCAGTCAGAGGCACGAGCTGTCCCAGTGCAATACTAAGTGAGGAGCATGGATTGCTTAAAATGTCATGGCTGTTTGTTCTTCCTAACAGCAGCCTCGTTACCCACACCAAGAGATACCGTTAGACACCAGCAGGCCTGTGAGACATCAAATCACTGAGATCTGGGAAGCAGCAGTCAGAAAATTGCAAAGGAGAAATAAAACGCAACAATTTTTAGAGTCCGTCGATCGCTAGAAAAGATTGTCAAACACCTCAGGCAAACGCTCCAGCACACGCAGTGTTGTGACCAAGATGATGGTGAACAAACCCCAAACTGGAGTTGGACAGTGAAATCGTTCAGCACAGCACCAGCAGCACCCCAGGGTGAAAGATTGGGACGTTGTATTCACAATGCCAGAATAGATTATTAAAATGGTCCATGGAGGCGTTTCCTTTTGCTGAGTGTAGAGCTCATGGATAATAATGCTGACATGAAGGCATTCCCGAGCTCTGCTTCCCCTCCTGAACTGGTGCTGACTTGATACAAACTGGGCCCACTGCTGCATCCCACCAGAATGCCTGTGCCTCGTCTTGGGGAGGTGTCTTGAGATCTCAGACTGCCCCCAGAGCTTTGCGTCCTGGGTCTTTGTGGCAAGACCATCATGTTCCTACTAAGAACTGAAAGGGATAAATAGTGCAATTTGAGGCTGGTAACTTCTTTACAGACAGGAAAAATTACTGAGAAATGGAAGGGGATAGTCAGAGACAGTGAGAACTTCCTGACTTAGTGAACGCTGATGTGAATTACAGATGTTTACCAGGAAGATGGGTTATTATGGCCCATCTTGTGACACAAAAGAGAGCTGTGAGAATAGGAGATCTGTTTCAGGGTATTAAACAAATCCTTTCTCAGATAATTGTAGTTGAGCTGTTCTGAAATGAAAAAACCAGAAGGAAAAATCACTTTTGGTCATTTTGCCCAACCTGAAATGCTTTTGTTAAAAAAAAACCCAAACAACAAAAGCTAAAAAAAAAAGGGAAGTAAATGTAATGATTTAAAATCTGTGTGAAATGAAGATTTGGAATATTTTACTACCAAATAGACCGTTCCGGCTTTTCGAAAATCTTTTGTCTTGGCCAGAGATTTTTGTCACCAAATCTGGCGCAAGATCTCAGGTAGATGTTTTTAGCTTCAATCTGCCTTAACCAGCAAATGTCAGCTTTTGAATATGGCTTGGCCAAAGAGCCGCAGGGTAATGATTCTTGGGCACGAGGAGCTCAGCACCCTGTGAGAAACAGGCTGGCTCTGGGGCCAGGAGCCTAAGGT
>WTSP01026684.1:74787-93091 GCA_025331215.1 Actenoides lindsayi | reverse complement strand
GCAGGTTTGATAGGTGTGGTACGTTTGCTGCTATTAGCATGATTTTATTTTGACCAGATCTTTATTTCATGTCCCTAGGCTTGTCAAAATAGGTTGGTGGTCTCAGTCAACTTACACTCCTAACATCACGCTTTTGGCAGCACCACTGGGGATCTTACAGGAAAGCTGAGTAGCAGCTGAACTGCTGGTCCCAAATGCATTTCCAAGGACTAGCCATGCCATGGTCGTGCAGAAGATGCATTCCGAGGGTGAAGCCCTGGAGAAGCAGCTGGCCCACCCCAAGCTTTGGTGACTCCTTTACTGCCAGGCCAAAAGGACACAAATGGTTGTTTGGCTGGACTGTGTCTGTCTGCAAATTCTAAAGAGTTAATGGAACTTCTTGGCTGAAATCTCACTGTGATGTTACTGTTTATCCATATTATGGGCTTGTGTTTAAACATCATAATGATTCTGGTAATATGTTTCCAGCTGCTCACCACCCTGGATAGCCAGTTATTAAAAATAAACTTGCATAAACACGACATTTCTTTTGCACAGCTCATCTGTTTTGCCCATGTGCTCATGCTAAGAGGTCACTGAGCTCTGTTTGTCACATCCTTATCTGTTCCTATGGGAATAACTTCCCTACTATCAGCAGATGATTCCGTCCAGGGGCTGTGGCCAGGTGGTAAAGAAGAGGGAAATGGCACAGGAGGTGGCAGTGGTCTCAGAAAGACTTTTTGTGTACATACATTTCATCTGTGTGCCTTAGAGAGACATCTTCCCCCCTGTACCAGACACTGATCTCCAGCGTGATGATGAGTCTCAACAGTCGGGCTGCTGCCTCCTGAACTTCCCTAGAACTTCACTGGGCGAGTGGGGAATGAAGGAAGATTAATTCAAGTGATCTGAATGGTTAGTCTTTCTATTGGAAGTGATCGTCTATGGAGTAGTATAGCGATGTATCATCAATCTGGAAAGGTCAGTTATGAAGAAATATTGATTTCAGAAGTTCAGTTTGATTACACCGCTGTAAAGTGTGACATTAAAGCCTCAGCTGTTTGTGTCTCTGATCTGAGATCAATGGAAAATGTGGGCTTGGATTTGCTTCTCAGTTTTTGTTTCTTAAAAAAAAAAAAAAAAAGAAAGAAAAAGAAGAAAGTATTTCCAATGGCACTAACTACCCAGAGTAAATTGTTACTTGACCGGAGCTGACGGTTGGTTTCTATTAAAAAGACACTGTCAAAATGCTCAGGCATTTATAATCAAGATGAAGGAATTTCCTGATAAAGAAAATGTTTCGTGCCAAGATCCTTCCCTGATGTTGATCAGCGGCTGCCAGGCTGTGACCATCAGGGCAAAGCTGCCCTGGACTGGGACAGTTTACAAAGGTGGGGAGGATTTCCAGTATATTACTTATAAATATTTCAAGGAATCTTTCACAGACATTTCTCACTTTTTATAGCCAGTATTGCAGTGTTATGATAGCTTCGAAGCTAAGCCCATTTCTAAACAAAGCCCCAGTAAAAAGAGCATTATTCATTAAGTGTTCAACAGCAATCTTCTGCTGGGAGAAGGATTAGACTCATCATAATCATCTTGTCTCTTCCAAACCAGACACGAAGGACGCTCACACGCAGGGGAGCATGGATTTGCAACCCCCAAACCCCACCTGCAGAAGGGCTCCTCTCCCTGGCACCATACCATGAGAGCAAGCTGGCCCCTGCCATACTGGAACCCTCAGCACGGAGAGCAGGAGGGAAGCCCAGACCATGTGTCTGAGACTCCCAACCACAGAACAAAGCTTGCTCCAAGAACCACTGGTCAGTCACCAGCTGGCTGGAGGTGCTCAGAGGTGCCCACTGCTTTCCCCAGTCTTAGCTCTGGCTGGGGCAGGTTTGGGCTGCAGGAGGAAGGTTCCTACCTTGCCTGTTTTCTCTCTCTGTCTCAGCCATGGATGTTTTCCATGGCACATGGTTTCACAACTCTGGGGGCATGAGGGATGCCCAGAGTGAGAAATCCCTCTGTGCAGGCTTGTTCTTAGTTTAGCTATTGCTGACACTTGAATGTCACCTGCAAAATCCAGAGCAAGGGCTGAATTGGGAAGGCAAAGGTTATGAAACTAGCTCACACACCTCTTGGCTGATTCAGCAAAACCAGACAGACTGTTTCCCAGTGCTGCAGCAGGGCGACAGCCCACAGAGAAAGCTCAGTTCTCAAAAGCATTTTGCAGGGAACCATTTATAAAGCGAGCCAAGGGGAAGGGGGAGGCAGAATCAGGAGTTGTACATGCCCAGGGACGTACTGCTTGGAAAGCAGGGGTTGTAAATCTGAGCAGGCAAAACCCACCCCTGGTATGGTCCTGCTGGAAACCCCGGAGCTGACAGCACCAAGTTACTGCTGAGTGTTTAATCGTGGTTGTTTCATAGGGTGAATGCATTTTCTTACTGTTTATTATTCTGCTTTTGCCATGTAACCTGCTCCACTAAAAGCTTTAAATGAAACAACTGCCATTAAAAACCCATCAAACAGGGTTTTATAGTTCTCCCTTTGCTGTGAGGACCTAACAACTTATAAAAATTTATTTTGCGCTGTGCTCAGTTCCATTAAAAGGCTACCGGGGTTTATTTTTAGGTTTTATCTCAGCACTGAGTTACCTACCTTGTAACAGTCAAGGTTTTGTTTTGTCACCTCAAGGCCTAATCATAGTGGGATTTGCTGACATTAAGAGTCAGCAAATATATCTACAGGCAGCAGCTATGTAGAAATGCTTTCAACTGACATGGGGTATACAAAGGGAAAGAGGATCGCACTCTCTCTTCTGGTGCAAAGGCTGGGAGAGGAGTAATTATCTCACATCAACATCCTAATTTCCAGCACTTTGATCGGAACGCTTTGAATTGTAAATATTGCAGGAAAAGTGTCACCTATCAGGTTTAATGAAAGGGATCTTTGCCCACCGAATGCCACGTGCTAAAACCGGAGAGGTCTGAAGTCCTCTCCCAACTGGCCCCGAGAGGCTTTGAATGCTCCTTCAAAGCAGAGGCTGTTGTCAACGGGAGCCCAGATCACAGGGGCGAGGCAGCGGGGATTGCCGCTGCTGGGAAGTGCTAACTGCAGCCCAAACCCAGCTCCTTCCAGCCACACACTTAACTTTTCAAGAGGTACCTCGGCCCCAGTGAAGGCACCCAGGCTGGGACACCCACCCGCAGAGCCGCCCGGGGCTTTGCCCAGCAGGGCTGGGGCCGGGGACAGCCGTGCTGGCAGCGAGGTCTGGCATGGCCACAAAGCACAGCAAAGGGATCCGTGGCACGGGTAGGCATGGCCAGCCTGGCTTCAGACTCACTGGACGGGTACCAGAAAAGCAAAGATGTTACTGCAGGGCACACAATCAGGCTGCGCATCTCCAGTCCCCAGAGGCCTTGTACACAAGGCGATCAAGGGGTAAAATGAGACGTTAAGTCAAATCCCCAGTGCTTTTCGGCATTAATATGTATTTGATGCAAGTCATCATCATTTGCAACGTGGGGAGAGAACCAGCTCTGCACGTGTGTGTGTACAGCACCCGGCACCAGGCGTGCAGGGCCAGGGCTCCCCCCCCTGCCACGGTGCTGCTGCCAGCACCACCCAGGGCACCTTGCTGCCAAAACCGGTATGGTGGTGACTGGAACGGGGAGCGAGTAGAAAAGGACAGAGGCTCTACACTGGCTGGGGCAGCGTAAGCCCGTAGTGCTCACACACCAGTGCTGCAAGGACTCGTTCACTGTCTTCAGGGTATCAGAACGGGCAGAGAAGAGAGAGACCAGATTCCTGCAGCATCAGAGAGAAGTCTGGGAACGGATGCAAGAGGAGGCTTGGGTTTTGAGCAGAGAGTTCTGAGGGAGAGGGTTTCTGAAGTAGCACTGAACACATGCCCTCTTCCTTCTGCTCTTCCTGAGCAACCACCATCACCAGTCACTGCAGGAGACAGACTGGTCTGACTCAGGATTTGTCTCTGTTAGGATCACAATGACAGCCAGAAACGGTGCTCTTAAACTCAAAACCTCACCGACACCAAGAGCAGAGCCACGTCTTCAGTCACGTTTGTCAAAACATGGCTCTTTGCAAGTTTTCCTATATTTTTCCAAGCGCAAACGTGGCCAAGATGATGTACATCCCTGAAACCATGGCAACCTTACTCAGATGTTTACTTGACATATGAATTATGCAAGCAGCTAAGGTTTTAAATCATCTTCTCCTGCATATTCATCTGGCACTGCAGCATCCCCAAGACCTCCACGGCCACAAGTCTAACTCAGGGTTCTGCAATGGGTATCAACGGGGACCAGTAATGTTTCTGTGAACAAGGAGCATCCAGAGCACAGGAATGAGAGTCACTCACCACCTCCCCAGGTAGAAAGGCTTGTGCGTTGAGAAACGCCTGTTTGTTTTGTGGGTTTGAGTTTTCTTTTCCATGAAGTTGTGTTAATTAAAAAGATTAAAGCCACATGTTGAAACATCAGCTGACAGGTACAGTTCCTCCTCACCCCCAGCTCCCTTGACATGATCGCAAAGTGTTAACAGCAGACATCAGTCCTAGAAGACTGTAAAATTTATCATCTCAGAGCTATTAATACAGCACGATGGTGGGGGGGGAAGCTCTTTAAAGAGCATATAGCATTAAACCTCTAGCTAGATATTAAGGGGATTTCTTAACCTGTAAAATTACAGTTACATGCAAAAGAGGGGAGGGAAGGAGAGGGGCTTAATTAAAAATCCATACTTAGCTGGCACAACACTGTGCTTAAGGGCTCTAGAATAAGCCATTTAAACAGGTGAAATACTGCCCCAAATGCAGAGATGTCTCCTGGATAAAGAGGCCCTTTGTATCTTTGATGTCCTGTAAGTGCCATTCTCTTTAATTTTCTCTTTCCTAACAGCCATAAAGGATATTTTAAATGCATGAGGGACACTCAAGCCACAGAGGCTATGGCACAGGTGTTCAGCACAGTGAAATGTTCCTGGAATAGACTCCGACAAGGGCAGTGGCCACTCCAAAGTCAAAGGAGCCTGTAGAGATCCTAGAGGGGATGAATTCCTAAGTAGCTTTATTTCCTACTGGCAGTATGACACCGCCTGTGAGACCTCAGACAAGGTTCCTCTTTGCCTAAAGGCTCTGCAAATGGTCCACGTGAAAAGACAATCCCTGTCCCAAATAGCTTGCAGGGGGAAGGTACGTATGCTATAGGAAAGCCCTGCCCCTACAGCTATGTCTCTCCAGTGGGGATGGGCAGGCTGCTGGCAGAGGAGCTGCACTCCAAGCCCCCAGCACCATCAGATGGGGAAAATTCAGCAGTTTGGGCTGGTTGAGAAGTTTTTCTCAAGCACAGTCCCCAGTTGTGACAGCACACTCCCTCTCCACTGCAATCCTCGCCAAAACAGGCAAAAGCAACGAGAAAAAGCTAGTTTTGTGTTGAATTAAGAGTTCAAGCAAATGCAATTTTCTTGTTCTTGGAGCAGGTGAAGCCTATAGTAATTGTGGGTTACCAGCTCAGAGCTGAGCTAGCATCCCATCCTCCTGCACCAGCAGCCCTGCCAGCACAGTGCTGGTGAGTAGGACGTGCCTTTTCCTACGCTCTTCCCTGACACAACAGCATCAGTGACCTAGGCCAGGCTTATTTATGAGGTAGAGTGGTAGGTGAATATACTCAAAGACAGGAAAACAAGGCAACATCGATGTCTACCCGACTTGCACAGTGCCAACATATGGTAGCAGAAGCTGTAGGAGCAAATATAGCTTCTGAGCCAGACTTGGATACAGCAGCTTGTATCAGAAGGTCTCATCCCTCCTACTCTTCTAAAGGTGCAACTGTACGTATGACCCAGCTTACAAAGGAATTCCACTCATTCATTTCTTCTTTGGAAGTGGATATAACCAGCCCATAAATTATGCATAGCTTCTGAACCAGTCTGGTTTGAACTGAGAGGGAACACATTCAAATGGAGGCTGACAACTTCTCCAACTTCAAAAGATGGGACTAATGACAAGAAACAATAAACAACGTGGTTCACACGAGACTGCCCAGGCCAGTGCAGGATGGGAATCCCCAAATCCAGAAGCGATCCCTGAGACAGAGAGACTGTCTTCATCTGACTCAGACATCTGGGCAAAGCTGGTGAACTTTAGAGTTGAGGTTTCTTCTAGTCGAGTGAAAATCGGGTTAAGGCCTCGTTTACATAGAGCTTCTTCATGTAGACAGGAGTCTTCATTAATATTGGATGTCTATACAACTCTGGGCCCTAGAGGGTGGACTACAGCTGTACCTAGGAAGTGGCTGACCCATAGTCTGACCCATAGAAGCACAGCATCAAGAGGTCTTTGCCTAGTAGCCTGCAAGAGAAGATTCAGGTAGCACTGACAGTAGGGAAGCAGCACTCACAAACCAGTCTTCACATGTACCTTTGCTTCAGTGCAAGGAAGAGGAGAGTCAGGGTGGGCTCCCCCTCATCTTGCACCACATGGTCCTTTATGTGGGTGCAGCTGGGCCCATTCAGAAGACACCCACACTGTGCATTGTGTACGAGCAGTGTTTCCAAAGGTTCCTGCTGATAGCATTGAACGTAGTCCCTGCAAACAGAGAAACTGAGTTCTCGGGGGGAAGTGCCTGATTTTAGAAAGCAAAAGGCAAGAGCAGGAATTAGGCTTCTGGGGCACAAGGGGAATCGTGAAACCTGGGTCCCGTTTCTGCCCTTTTTATTAGCTTTCAGAAGGACCTTGAGCAGATGCTTTAACCTCTGCAGCCTATAAACTGGGGTAATAACGATGCTGTCTTATCCTGGAGGTGCCCAGAGATTGCGAGGGCAAAAGGCATGGGAGCTTGGGAGAGCTTTTCTCATTACCTCCAGCCTCAGTGACATATCATAAAGCAGTCATCTGCACTCCTTCAGAGACTGCCTCTGCCATCATTTTCCTTGCAAGTCCCTGCCCCTACCTTTCCCACGCAGAGCCCAACAAGGACTAGCAGCAGACACCTTTGCAGGGTGCTCGTGCCCCCTCCTGAAGCTGCCAGCTTTGTAGGGCACAGACTGACCATGGAAACAGCATGAGAAACAGGAGGGGAAATGCCACCAGACACAAATACTGCATATGGCAAGGTATCAGAAATCCTAGAGAAAAATGTCCTCGTGGTTTAGTCAGAGAGGTCAGGCAGAAGTTATGTTTGTGTTTTTCAGCATGATTGGATTATAAATATAGTCAACAGAGGCTTAGGACGTGGGGAGCTCCAGACTGTGTTCGGATGTGTCACTTGTGACACTGGCAGGTGATGCCTTCATAAACCTGGCTTCTCTGTCCCCAGCCTTACTGACGTGCGGCAGGAGCAGGCAGAGGATAAAAGACAGGAGTTTGCAGAGGAGCCAAGGGGCAGGCAAAGCAATTACCAAGTTCTATACGTTTGGCTCTATCCTGTGTTTTATTCCAACAGCTAAACAACATCAGATTGTATCATTAAGCTGCACCCACGGCAGAAACAGGGGAAGAGCTGCCAGCTCAAGCAATTTCATAAGGTCATGACGCAGCCAATACATCTTTGATGTGCACAGGATACATCTGCTCCCTGCAGCCCACAAACCTGTTTTGTCTGCTCAACAACTCTGGAAAAGATTTTCAAAAGTATTTAGAGGATTTATGGTCACACACTCCTTCGAAATGAGCTCTCTGCCCGCGCACACTGGGCAAGTTGTGTTCTCCTGAAGATATTGGTGCTTCGTGGAGTTGGTGCTCATCAGTCAAGAGGATTTACGCTCCTAAAGCTCTTAGGTGCATACAAATCTTCTGCGGGGCAAGCCCTGATCTTCTGATCAGATCCATGTTGGGAAGTCACCACCTCGGAAGGCAGTAGGACTTTCCATCACACGAGTGGTCTTCTATTAGCTCAAAATTGGTATTGAGAAGGGGGTTAATTTAATAGCCATTGAAGCTGTTTACATCTCCTATCAAGCCCGTAATATCAGGGAACAGTGTTTAAGTGACTTCTACGGGCTATTTGACCTATTAATGGCAAAAGTATTAATAGCCATATCATGAGAGATCTGCTTTCTGTTTTCAATTCACCACTCATCACCGCTTACCCTTTTCCCAGGAAGAACACTGCAGTCCTCACAGAAGGGTGATTTACTCAGAGAGGTGGACAGATGAGATGGAGGGATAGGCAGCAGATGTAGAGAGATTCAACTGGTTATTAATTTAACCTGTCAGGTCTGGATGTGTCCCTGGCTGGATACTGTCCCCCTGCCTCTCACACATCCTCCCACTACAGGGACGCTCAAAGCTGGGGAAAAGTTCTATTGATGAGAGCTGAGCACTGCGATCACCATGCTGTAGCAGTCCCCAGCCACACAGCTGTGTGACAGTGCAGCTGGTCACTATGGCCTGGACAGCGAATGGCACCGTCCCCTACCCACCTCACCCCTGTCAGCCTCTCACCACTCAGGGCTGGATTGTGTTCCCCTTTCCTAGAGGAGATGTGTTACAGAAGTAGCCTCGCCACATAGAAACCTGCATTTTCTGCTATTACTCCCAACTGTCAGTCTTTCTCATGTTGTGACTAATAATTAGGAAGCAGAAATTTGAGGACAACTGAGGAAAAAAGAAGACTGACAGTATCCCAAATGTGGGAAGAAGTTTCTTGCTCTCACACAAGACTTAAAGGTCAATGAAGAGGGAGACACATCCTTAATCCACTCTATCACTCCCAGGAAGAAATGAAATTAATTCCTGGCCTGCTGTCACGATAAGACTCTTCTATTAAGGGTGGAGATCATATTTTTCAACAATAATATAGAAGATTTCAGAACAGCCCAACGTTTTGATTCACAGTAAATCCCACTTGCAAATGAACACCACAGTCTGAAGCCAGCAGCTCAGGGACTCAAAGAGACCCAACGCCTGTAGACAGGCGATCGTGCGCAGAGATAACAGGAAACCAGTGAAGCCACCACATAGCCAGGGAGCACATTCAGACAATGCACGCCCTGTTGTTTGACTTTCTCTAATATTGTTTAATTATATTGCTACAAGGCAAGAATTCCCATTTGTCGGCAACCGGGAAAGCGCTTAAGGTGATGATATTGTTCTGCTTGGGTGGCCTGTGCCTGAAGGTAATCTTTCAAAAGCAGCTGCTTTAAGTGTTAGTTAAATGGTACCAAGGGATTCGTTTGACACAGGTGTCATGTTTAATCTTATTCATATATCAATAAAACCGGTACCATACGTGCAGGTTGGTTGGCAGCACTGAACCTTGGAGACAATCAATATTTCCATTAACAGACTCATCCTCTCCGGGCAAACCCACTGCAGGCTCCCAACTTCAGGCATCCCCACGCCACCTGCTTCTAACCTCTGCTATCCAAACCACTCTTCAAACATCTCTTCTCCAGAGAACGCACTGCAAAGGCCCCTCAATATCACAGTTTGGCTTTTATTTGTGCGTGCACTTCCCCCCCCAGCCACATCACCACGCAGCAGGGAAGCGGTGGCAGTCAAGGTTTAAGCACGCGCTGTTTCTACCGTGTGCTTATCCAACGTTTTTCAGCAGAGGCTCTCAGAGCACTTTGCAACCTGCTCTGCCTCTGCAGTCACAGGAAGGTTAACGGTGGCTGAGAGAAGGAAAATCATTACCCCAAGCGTGCCGAGGATGGCCAGAAGGCAACCTGGAAAGCCTGATGCTCAGCATACGGTGACACAAGTTACGGGATGTCCAAAAGCTCGCTGGCCAGACCGCAGCAGCTGCCCAGATACACGCTGTGCTCAGAAACGGGAGGTGCCTTTTGTTAGGGTCTGTCTTACCTCTACCAGCTTTCCCCAGGACAAAGCTCTGCTGTTTGCAGGAGGACTTTAGTATTATTTTTAGATTTTTTTAATATAGTGGTCATAGGTTTGTCTAAAACTCATTCGAATAGCTGAACTTTTAAAGTCTGGGAAAATAGTACCTTTCTAACTGGTCACACATCAGTCTGCTCCCTTTGTTGCTGGGAAGGGGTCTGGGAGGAGCAGGGACAGGGACAGCCTGGCACAGGGAGCACAAATACATCTTTCATTTGGATACCATGGGGGCAATAACAAGGGGCGATTCTTTTCTGACATACTAACTTAAAATTAGGCTTAGCAAGTCAAAGAATCCCTCCAATGCATTACTGACTGATTTACCTACCAGTAACAGTCTCTCATCAAGCAGAACAGCGTGGCCTGAATAAGCCAGGATAAAAATAGCAGGAATGCTAATGGCTGTGCATTGGCAGAGCTGTGTGTGAGAAATTAGCACAAAATCCTTTTTTTTTTTTTTTCTAAGCTGAGACTCCTTCTCACTTAGGTGATTACAGAAATTTACAGCTTAAAAATGCATTTTTTAAGGTTATTCTTCTTGGCCCCTGCATGTGTTTCACTTGGAGCACAGGATGCTCCTTCCATGGCAGTGAAGCGACTGGGCAGAGGAAGACACACTGGTGGATATGTGCTTGGATGGGATTCATCTCTGGACGAGTCACCTGACAAACCCATTCTCCAACTTTGCATGAGAGACAGATTTAACACTCCCAAATGAAATGTTAATGCAGGAACAATCCCCTATAACATCCGCACCGTAAATAATTTACTTTCCTCCCAAGCGCCGAGGAAGATTAATGGACAGGTTTTTGAAAAAAAAAAAAAAAGGAAAAAAAAAGCAAAATCAAGTTAAAACATTTGCAGGCCCTGCTGTCATTGCAGTAACAGGCAGCACTTGTAAACACTGCAAGGGCTGTATCCATTTAGGAGTGGCTGGGAGACCACACAGCTCACGAGACGCGGCGATGCGCAGAGCTGCCCTTTCTATTAAGGGGCCACTTGGAGTTTCCATTTGGAGCTGGGAGAGGCGGGGGATTCACTGCCCGGGTTTGAGGCACCCGTTAGTTGTTATGATGAACTTTCCGAAACGAAGAGATTAAAATAAGTCCAAAGTGTTTCTCTGACAAATGTTAAACGTCACCCACAAGATGGATAGCACTTCTGTTCCCCCTCGGAAAGCTTTTAGTTCAGTGGCAGAGGTTACCGAGGGCTTGTCCACTGCCTGCCGGCTTTACAGTTTTAGCACTGGCCAGAGAGTAATCCAAAGTTTCAATAATGAGTAATAGCACTTTCAGCTCACCATCATCATTTGTCCTACATCCATTCTTGTCCTAAGAGACCAATCTCACTGATGTAAATGGTGCTGGCAGCTGGCGTGTCAGCATTTCACACCTCTGCAGCTGCTGGGCTGCACTGGCAGCAGCTCCTCGCCCTGAACAAGCCTCCCCACGCTGCCCGGGTACTGCCCTGCGTGCAGGGACACAGCCCAGGCAATGTCCTCACTGATGTCACTGGTGATGGTGAGCTTGGAAGGGGTGGCCTTGTTTGAGTATGGTGCTCTGCAAAGCGTTATTTTGGGAGGGTTTCTGCTCTACCTTTGAGACCACTGTGCTGCAATACCTCAAAAAAGCATTGCCTCCTCTTTCCCTCCTTTCTGCCCTATCTCATTTGTCCCTCTCCCTGCTGTTCTTCCCTCCTTCCAGGGCACAGAAAGGACTAGACCAGCAGGAAATCATTCCTGAGGAGTGTGAATGGGAAACCAGGCATCCATGTTCAGGTCTGCTCTGGGGGCTGGAAAGAGCTGGTGGGATGGAGACATGAGGTGAGGGCTGATGACACCCATCACACTGGGATACAGCCCCTATGGGGACACAAAGGGCCAGAAGTGTCTTGCAACCTTGGAGGAGGCTCCTCCTTTCCCATTCCCCCTAAAACGACACATGCTGCAAACCCCACCACCACCACTGCTCACACACAGCCTCCAAGCTCTGCCCTCCAGTGGGTAATCTAACTGTATTAAAACAATAAAATAAAATCAAATCTTCATTGTCTTACCTTGTTCACTTTCTAAGGAGATTGTGGCTGTTCAGAACAACACCAAAGAGCCCCTGCTGCAAGACCATGGAAGGCAGCAGCACAGCCAGCAATGCTGCAGCTGCCTGCAGTGCACCCTGCCAAAGGGACAGCAGGGACAGCAAAACAGGATAGAGCGGGGCCCAACAGATCTTGCAAAGTGCAAAGGAAGGTGCCAGGCTTTCCTGAGCATGTCTGATCTTTGCAGTTACACAGCTAACTGGACCTTCATTCAACCCTTAGATAACATGCCCTCATGTTTGCATCATGAACTGCCTGAGTCGTCCCCACGTTTGCCTCTGTTTGCACCCGTAACGCTGCTTTGAGTATTCCCTTTTTCTTTCCTCTGTGCTCATCCAGGTCAGGGTGATACAGCCCAAGTACATACCTTCAGCAGAAGAGTAACAAGCCACCACAGGCAGCAAACCCATCAGACCGACCTACAGGTGCAAAGAGCTTCAGGTGATGGACCAGCTTTGCAAAAATCATTAGAAGTGAACCTCCACAGCATAAATCACCGGGCTCCCAGCTATCACAGGGCTGACTGGACACTAACAGGTCAGCTCTGCTTCCCAGGTGGAGAACTTAATCACCCCACTGCTCGTCTGTGTAATTACAACAGTTATGAATCTTATTCTTTACCAACCTCTTCCAAATCCAGACCCTGGATTTGACTTGCTGACCTCATCAGAACACAGCCCTGCCAGACACTGCGGTAGGTAGATTTTTATAACCGAGTAATAAATCAGATGATTGCCTCAAGTGCAACTCAAAAGCTTGACTCTACTAAGTGTGGGTGAATACCCTCTGCCCAACACTGTTGACCCCACAGTCAGGCTCAGAAAAAACTGGTACTTCTAAGTCAGGACAAATGTGGGAGCAGGTTGGTTACCTCCTTCCAAACAATGCACTCGAGCTCCCTTTTAGCTTTCTCTCCTCCTAGGAGAATTTGGAAAAGCTGAGATGCTCACATACCTCCAGGACCCCAGGAACTAGGGCGTCAAACAAAGTGAGTTGAGAGCTTCAGACAGCTAAAAAGCCTTATGAACTCCACATTGGACCTCACTGACCAGGGACAAAAAACCATTTTGACTGCTGAACAAAGATATCCTCCCACCAGGTCTAACATACCCCATCTGTTCTTTGAGATCCTCAGGTAATGTGGTTCAAAGTCTGGATTTTTTTTCCTTTAACTGACCTGGGACCACTCAGGTGTTTGAAGGCTGGCTAGCTGTAGGTGAACAAGACACCCTGGCCAGAAAGGACTGAGCATCTCCTTGTGACTATCTGACCCCACAGTGTCTTGAATTAGAAATTAGTCCTCAAAATGAGCCATTCTGGGGTAATGTTGTGTTTGTCCGTGCATTTAAACAATTAGAAAAATGTATGTGGAGGAATAACAGGAGTTACACATCTCCTGCCACACCAGGACCTCTTCACACAATGTGTTGAAGTCACACAAGTCCCTCCCAGTACAGAGTTTGTAAAATTTTAAGACAACTAAACACAATGGTAATAATCTTCTGGCTCTGAGGCTGCAGACAGTCCAGTCATACCGAGGACACCACCCTTCAGCAAGGACTCACAGGCTTGTAGCTGGGCACTTGTGCACCTCTATCTATCCATCCATCCTCTCAGTACAACCTAAATCCCTTGAGAGCTCGTACCTGGTAAGTTATTCAAGATTTTTCTAGTTTTCTAGAAAAGCTGTCAGTTTATTGTCACTAGAATTGGAGAAAACTTACAAAATCTTGGAAGCATTCACAGAACAGGAAAGACATTTCCTTCCACTGCTCTGGGGCAATGTATCCCATTAGCCTGGAATCACTGATCTCCACAGCCCTGACTGAATCACTCTTCTGCTCATTACAGCCTCATCCTGCCACTTCATCCCTGCAAGGCAGAGCTCTCCCAGGCAGATAAGCAGATGGAGAAAAACAATTACCATGGAAGGCAAACAGGAACACATTCAGGAGAGTGAGATACACACACAGCAAGCTCAGGTCATGGGCAGCTAATCCTGCATTGCTTTGCTTTCCTCTAATGTTACTGTGTGTTTAACTGGTGCGGTTAGGTTTGATCAAATTCCTCTCTCCACCATTCACCCCTACTCCCAGGGGTTAACATTGAGACATAGCTGGACAACCACAACTTGCTAGGCTGAGCCACCCCCTAAAAGCTCATCTTATGGTCCCCTGTGCCACCAAATGACCCCTAATGTTCCATCCACATCATGTGATGCTGGTCTCAGGGGTGCAAACACCCCAGTGCTGCTTGCTATGGAGCAAGGGGAGAGCGTAAGAAGTTGGGGTTTGTGTAACCATGCCCAAACCTGGTCCTTCAGGTGGGAACCTGCTCAACGAAGAACACCTTGGACAACAACTGAAAGCACAGGGATAACTTTCCACAACCATTTGCTCAAGCTATTGTTACAAGGGGCTTTTAATCAAGGCAAAAGATTTATTGTACACTAGAGTTATGAATATGGGTCCAGGCTGAAGCTACAGGGCTTGGAATGGGAAAGAAAAGAAACATCACAAAAAAAGGGTGAGTGATGTAAAGCAGCAAGGTTTGTATTTGAAAGGAGGTGTGCTGATTTCTGCCAGTGAATGATTTAACCAATCTGAAGTATCTGACCACAGCTTATCTAGTTACAGAATCACAGAATGTCTTTGGTTGGAAGAGACCTTCAAGCTCATCTAGTTCAACCTTTGACACAACACTGCAAGCTCACCATGTCCCTGAGCACCAGGTCCATATGACATTTAAATGCCTCCAGGGATGGCAACTCCACCACTGCCCTGGGCAGACCGTTCCAGTGTTGGATAACCCTTTTGCTGAAGAAATGTTTCCTAATATCCAGCTTAAACCTCCCCTGGCGCAGCTTGCAGCCATTCCCTCTGGTCCTGTCACACGTCACCAGGGAGAAGAGGCTGTCCCCTCCTCACTCCAAGCTCCTTTCAACTACCTAGCTGTAGAGTCCAACAAGGTCTGCCCTCAGCCTCCTCTTCTCCAGACTAAACAGCCCCAGCTCCCTCAGCTGCTCCTCGCAGGACTTGTGCTCTATGCCCCCCCTATTGAACTAGATGGTCTTAGGGCATAACTGGAACACTTATGCTACAAGATACACCTTTGGAAATTAGCTGAAATAAGTGGACTCTGCAAAACAACTCTAAGATCTTAAAAGATTTTCCAGAAAGGATGGTCCTTTCCTTCTCCGGCAGGTTGCAGAACCATCAAGCAGACACCTCAGAGTCATCTCCCTGCTTTGCTACCATGTATCTGGTGTGAGCCTGCTCTGTGCCTCTGGTCCCTCTGTGCAACTGTGTCAGCCTCATTCCAGAGCAAAAACGTGTCACAAAAACCAACCATGTCACTACAGCTTCCAGCAGACCTTATCAGTTACAGCACAACAGCAACACCGAGCAGTCGCTGGACACTGGGCTGTATCCCTGGATAATGCAAATCAAAACAGCAACTACCACAATACTTCCAAATTACACATTTCGGTAGAGAAAGCCTTTCCCTTTGCTCCTCAGCCGTGTGCTTACAGGTCCGTGTGCTGCCACTGTGTGCGAGTCCAAACTCAAAGAAAAGTTCCTACTGCAGTAAATGAGATTTGAGTTAAACCACACGTGAGCTGCAGAATGTGCTGGGAGTGCAGGTTGCAAACCACACCACAGAGCTGACTGCGCTGTTCCCAGCGGGTCCCTTGTAAATCCACCATCTATCAATTTCTCTTGCTTGAAGAAATCTAATCCCAGGGCTGGAATCAGCAAGTCCTTTCCTCCCTTCCTCTCTAGGCCACCTTTTTCCACTAAGTGAGATAAATTTTTCCCAGCTGTAATATTGCCAAAGACAGTAGGGTTATAGTGGGGAAAAGCTTCATCCCAGAAAGCACTGTGGGTTAGTACATCAGTAAATCAAAAAATAAAAAGATAGACCTTCCCCTTCGGTATGATGCATGTTGCCTCATATCTCTTGATGAGACCAGGAGAAAGGTTAACAGGGAGCAGACAGAGCTAATGATTTAGGCAGGAGACTCATTAGCTAACTAGCAGTAGAGCTGAGCCAGCTCACAGCTACAGCACTCCACATTGGAGATATCCTCCAGACTCACCTGAAATCCTCCTGTCCAGAGCATAGCCATGGTCCCCCACCAACGGATGCAGCAGAGCTTGGCCAAGCAGAGGCTTCTCCATGGAGCTGGTCATCACGTTGCAGGATTTCAGGACAAAGAGGTGGTGCACAGTTGCAAATACAGGGCTGTATGTCCAGTATGTAGACAGTACCAAAGGCTGGGTTTTGGTGACTCAGAAGATGGTGGGTTTAACCCTAGAGCTGCCTGGGCATCAAGCTGCTGCAGCTTGGTCCACCTTCCACCAGCAGGCACCAGCCTTAACCCTAGTGGTATAAACCAGAAAACAGTTTGTGTTGACTGCATCATCTAGAAACAGCGTCTTGCAGGAAAGCATCTTTTTTGCCCAATATTTTGCTTTCACTAAAGCAGAAGTTTCCTTTTATCACCTTATTCCATAGTAAGCAGCGAAGTCCAGTTTCCTTGCTTGCTCTTGTTCTTGGAGCAGTACATCTATGAAGTTTCTCCTCTACTTTTAACTTTTTTCTCTCTAAGCACCAATTACTATCTCAGTTCCTCCTGTCCAATAGCACATGTAGCTTCCTGGGCTGTTTACCCCAGAACCAACTTTCAAATTCTCCTTCATCCTTGTAGTACCAGCTGTGCTTTGCAAGCAGCAGTAGGGCCCAGAGACCACCTGAGAAATGCAGCAGGTCACATTACGAGTCACTACAGTGGTATCTTCAACCTTAGCCACATCTACTACAAAGCTTGATCAGGTGAGGCTGGCTTTAGACAGACATTCTTGCAGACAAACTCCTCACATGTGTTGGAAACATTAGCACGCATTAAACATTTCCATACCAACATACAATAGGCATTTTTAGAGCCAAAGCATAGCAACTGCTGGGTAGGAGAACATATTCCTGTTTCTTCTGAGGCTCACAGAGCAAAAGAAGAGTCATAGGCCTGCCTGGGGACTTTTCTAGGGGGCTCATTAAAGGCTGAAGGGTCTGGGGGCAGGGAGGTACCTGCAGCTATTAAAGCTGACTTGGAGCCCCATCATATTTTTAGGGTTGTTAGCCTTAGATCTGCTATGGGCTTTTCTAGATTTATTTTATTTTCTACATTCTATATTATTTTAGTGCTTCTGTGGAATGTAGTTAAGCCTGTGTAACTTGTAAGCATTACTACTCTGCGATTCTTTCTCAGTTGAGCTTCTGATTGTTGCACTTCTGCTGGTATTGCTGCTTGTAGGTGCTACAGAAACCTGCCTGGCTGTCCCCTGGACTTCTGGAGGTGTGGCAGGTATCACGGTAGCTTCTTTTGCCGTTCTCTGGTTCTGTGTGCTGTTCAGGAGCTCCTTCTTTGATGAAGGCTGTCATTTTACAAAGCGAGCCTTTGTGCCCTGTATCTGCTGGATCTAAATGGCTCTCGGAGGTACCTTGTGCTGGTTGCAGGCTTGGGGTGGGGAAGGAATCTGTCCTTGGAACTCCTTCTTGTTGAGCCTCTGCTGCCTAGGAAGCTTGACCTGGTTCCCAGAGCTTATACTGGCCTGGCAAGCAGATAGCTGGGCACACAGCATCTAGTGCCTCCTGAGTCCTTCTCAAAGAGAGAAGAAAAATCATTACAATTAGACTGAGATGCTTAAACAACTGCTAGTCCAGGACAATTCAGGCTTTGCATCAGAACGCAGCATCTCTTGAGTGTTTTTGCAGCTCTGTGCTGCCAGCATGTCCTGCTGCTGCTGGGCCCCTTGGGCCCCTTGCCCGCTCCAGTGCTCAGAGCGGGAGAGGAAGGTTGGGAACCCGAATTCTCCAATTCCCTTTCTGCCGATAATTCCCTGTTCCCGCAGCGCGGGGGCCTTCCTCCCGCGGGGCAGCCCCGGCTCCCCCAGAGCGGCTCCAGTGCAGGCCAGGCCGCACTGGGGAAGGGGATCGCAGCGAAAAGGGCCGGCAGGGAGCTCACCTGGGGGCTTTTGGAAAAGCCGGGGGAGGCCGGGAAAGCGGCTCCCCTTGTGCCGGGGGCCGGCAGATCTGAATGAGGCGTTAACGCGCCAAAGGGCCTTCGCCGAGACCCAGCTCTCGTCATAAAGCAGCCCCTCGGCAGCGCGGAGCGGCGTTCCCCGGGGAGCCCCTGCTCGGGCAGCGCCGGCTCAGTCAGCGCAGACCCCGCGCACGGCCTGGGCCGCAGCCTCTGGGCCTGGGGCGACGGTTCGCGAAGGAGGCGCGGGCCGGGCGCCGGGAGCTGCGCCAGTGCCGGAGGTGAGTTCAGCTGGGGGGAACTGGTCCCCCCCTCCCGGACTGAGAGGC
>WTSP01026684.1:0-74687 GCA_025331215.1 Actenoides lindsayi | reverse complement strand
TTAAAAATAAAACAAAAATAAAAATAGAGCCTCCATTAGGCTCTGTGCTCAGCGGGTGCCCTTGCTGGCAGGCGAGGGCTGGCTCTACCTTTTGGCCCTTCTGCAGGGCTCTCTCCATGGCTCAGGAACCTTGGATTAGCCCCTACTCTGGGCAGTGCAGGAGCAGGTGCTTGTCTTGCCACTGGTTCTGTCCCATCCACCGAGGCCTGGCATGGTGCTGTGCGGCAGTGGGCAGCCTTGCCGTGAGGAGCATTGGCTTCCTGGTGCTTGGATGCGGGCAGCAGCCCTCTGCACCTTCCCAGCAGTTTCCCTGGCAACCAAGTCATCCTGCCAGCAGCCTGCAATGTCAGAAAAGAAAACAAGATGACACCGCAGCTCCTCAGAAAAAAAAAAAAAGCAACCAAAAAATCCCCAACAATCTGCTTCTTCCTTTCCCCCACCCTAAACTGTTGGTCCCTTCTTTCCAGCTCCCACCATGTGTTTTTGCAGGCTGTCTGGGCATGCCTTTGTACAGGGAGGAGTAGAAAGAATTGTACTTTGAGTACTGTCAGTCAGTTCAGGCAGATCCTGGAGGGCTTGGAAGCTGGAAAACTGCTCCTGTGTGAGCTGGAAGCATGGGCTTGGGTGGATGTCAGGCAGGTTCCTCCATGTTTCCTCCCTGGCCAATCCCACAGTTTGGGTGTGTGTTTTGAAAGCATCATGCAGCTAAGAGTTTGAAGGCACCGGAACCCAGATCCTGATTTTGGCACAGATAACAGCAACAGTGTTCCCCCACTGCCACATAATTGGTGCAAGTGTCTGTCACTTTCTGGCTTTCCCCTTCTGCTCTTGTTGTGGACATCCTCATGGGGCCTTTGTGCTGCCTTCAGTGGGCTTGAGACCTCATGAAAGGACTTCAGCTGAAGGCTCACTCACTGATGGAGAGTATGCTGGCTGCGTGTTTCACAGAGTTACAAGGTCTTGTTTTGGTTTTGTGGTGGCATGACTAGGAACACCTTCCTAGGAGATGCATAAGATGGGTAGGTGTATTAGTGGTCCATTTGTGGTTTATGTGAAATTAACAGAAGGTCCCAGTTCTTTCTTTAGGAGGACATGAGTTGATCTTGTTGGACAAAATAACAGATCATCTTTCCACTTTGTGTCTACTTTCCAACTCTTGTCCGAGCAAAGGATTTTACTTCAAGAGTGCTGGTACAGAATCCAGAGCAGCCATTTCTCACCCTGTATTTCTCTTCAGCTTTGTGGTAGTTCTTCCAAGCATATGAGCTTCTATAGGCTGTGAAAAGTAGCTCTGGGGACTGAATATGACTAATAACAAAAACTTAAATCCGTTAAAGGCATTCACCTGTTTTGAACAATATACAGCTACTTTCTTTGAGTAATGCTCGTGGCCTTCCTTTTTTGAGCAAGGCAGGAGTATTTCTGGATCCATAGGATGGGGCATCAGGAGGACTTCTGGATACTAGTAACTCCTAGTAACAGCTTCAGGGCTGGACACTTGTGTGTGTGTGGACAATTGCAGAGATGTTTTTTACAGGTTAAACCAAATAATGATGGAGAGTGTTTTGTTTCTCAGAGCATACTGTCCTTTTGGAGGTTTTTCTTGTCTATTAATGCAAAGAATCTGTCTGCAGGCCTGTTAGCCTGATAATTTTGAGCCCTATGTTCCTTTTCTGAACTGCCCTGGACAATTCCTGCAGATCTTACAATGTACATTGCTCATGTACTTAGCTCCCTAGTGTAGCAAGACAAGACCTTCCTTACATTATAAACAGTCCATCTCACTGCTACTTCATGTCATATAAAACCTAACTTCTGAACACTATAAGGGTTTCCTCCAAAGCAGTTTGCATCCCAAATTTCATGTTGCACTTACAGGGTAAAAACCTCAGAGCTTCTCCATTCTTTGGGAGACATGGGGTGAAATGAGAGATCTACACAATTGCATGTGTTGAGTAAACCATGTGTTTGTCAAACGTGTTTTTCAAATTTGTTTCTCAGTCTAAAGCAGTTTTACTTTGATACCTGCTTCTTCCAGCGTTTAGGTCAGATTTACTGACTAGCAGAGCTGTGTTTGGGAACAGAGGTCCTAGTTTCATTTGCTACTGATGTCTCTGTTTACATCTAATAGGCTTTATTAATCCAGGAGCTCATAATCACAAGTTCTTGTGCCCGTGTTGCCTGATAGTCATACTAACCCATTGGGGTTGAATATAATCACCTTCTCTCTTGATTATGATAAACATTTGACAACCTAACTGTTCCCCGCAGTTGGAGAAGTCTTATCACTGTTCTTGAGGGAGTTTGTGCCTCTGGTTCAGGAACACCTATCTCATGTCAAGAAGATAATTTCTATGGAGCGGCTTATCCTGCTTGTACAGGACAAGTCTTGGGACTGTAGTTACCAGGTAGGTACCTTTGTTTGTCTCTGTGCAAGCAAAGTATTTCTAAGATGTGTAAACCATTGCTGCTGTCCTCATCTGCTTATGTTGAGGAGCACTTGGAGATCCCCATCCTCTCCTTGCTTTGGGTCTTTTAGTGCATAGAGGTCTGGAGATCCCCCTATCTTGTTGCTCTCCTCAACCAGAAAGGGTGAGTGGCATCTCAAGGGAAGGCAAATTAAGTGGTTTACTGACCCAGTGCTAGGCTTCTAATTCTAGCTTTGGAAAGATAGGTGATTCTTCCAATCATGTCCCACCAAATGCTGTCACTTACTTGTCATACAGCTCATGAACTATGTCCTGCTCTCTTCCCAGGGCTCAGGCATGATGCCACATCAAGCTCTTTGCCCTTGTAAAGTGGGAGATCAAGAGGGCAGATTCATGGGGAGCAGTCAGTCCTGGGACAATGGTTAATGGGGCCATCACCACTTGTTTTTCCTTTTTCTTGCATTCATTTTCTTCTATGGCTGTAGAAACAAGGAAAAAAAATAAGAGAAAAGGTGTGATGGAATATCTGAAAAAATAATAAATTTCTCTGGGTGGGGAAGTAGAGAAAATATTTAGGGAAAATTCAAAATAGTGGTTTATTCTGAGTGCAGCAAACAAACCCCAGCTTTTTCATATCATGTGTTACTTTTTCTGTTTTCCTACTAGCTCCATTAAAACCTCAATAATATACAGGAGTCTATTAAAGGTTTTCAAGATGAAACCAAGTTTGGCCATTATTGCTAAATGGCTCTTTGGTGGGCTGTATAAAAAGAGTGAATAGTCTCACTGCTGTTCTTAGTGGAAACACACCCAGACTGCAAACCCAAGATTTCTGCTGGCCTTACGTCAGGACTAACAGATGCTGCAGGGAATGAGGGTGAGTTTCTGACTCTTCTGCTGGCTTGTGCTGACACCCCACTTTCAGGACTACTTCTGCCCCAAACACCGAGGAGGCAGCAGCTCTGGCATCCTTTCCTGGGGCAGTTCTTCCAGTTTTAGTTCTGCAGATCCTCAGAGGAGTCTGCTCTGTGGCTGCTCTTGCTGGTCCTGCAGAGCTCTCCTGGGAGTTGGAGTCCAGCAGCTTTCATCTGCACTTAAGTCAGACTATTACTATTTTTTTTATTAAACCTGCACTTTTCTTCTATGACTACAGAAAGGCTGATGAATCCAGTGTTTCTGGCAGTCTTTTGTCTCTCGCTCCTCTGTTAGGACTTGCCTGCAAACTACTTCAAGTGCTAAACATTCCCTTCAAGCTGGGCGCAGCCAGAGAGACCTCCATGTAGTGGGAAGACCTTTGTAGCAAAACCTCATAAACCCTTAACTGCACTCCCCAGTAGCATGATGTAAACCCCACTTGTCTTTCTAGTGACTGAGGAGACCCCAAATGGGTGTGGATGACTGGCTGACTCTTGGTCTTGTACAATGTTAGAAAAACCTCTTTCCAATTGCTCTGTCACTCTGCCTGATAAGATGATGGGGGAGCCAAATTTAGACCTGAGAATGAGACTTGCTCTATGGGATAGCAACAAAGCCAACCCTGTTTCTTGGAAATGAAGATCAGAGGCAGCAAAAGAAGAGATTTGCTGAGATCTGGCAGTTTATACTGTCATTTTCCTTGGTCTATTGCCAAACAGATACAGTCTGTGCTTGGGGAAAACAAGGAGATGAGTCAGTCTTCTCCACTCACTTGTTATAGGCATCTCTTGCAGGCTCTAATTTAGACTCTGCTTAGTGGATTTGAGCTTTCAGTTCTGCTACATCCTACTGTTCATGAAAGGACAGGTCTTTGGCCATAGGCTCTGGCCATTTTCGTGCAGTCAAGGCAAGCCCAGCACACCAGAGGCTTAGTGAAGATGGAAAATTCAAATCTCTCAGCTGACCTCTGAGAGGACTGCCCATCTTTGAGTCAAAGGAGCAGCCAAATTCCCTGTGCTGGAGGCATTTGCTCTCCCAAGGCGTTTGGCGTTGGGTCAGTAACAGGAATGTCACACGCACGTAGCTCACGCCACACTTGGCTTCTTGTGCAAGGAGCACATGGGGTTGCAGATGCGTGAGAGTTGGTTCCGCAGGGCTGTTTGCTGGTCCAGCTACAGTTCATGGTACTGTGGCTCTGCTGTCCAGCATCACAGGCATTTGGGGCTGCAAGCATCTGGGACCTCTGCGGTGCAGTCATCCACAAGCGTTCAAAGGGCATCGCTGGCCCTGCCCAGGGCCTCTCTGCAAGGTAGCTGCGTGTCGCTTTCCTTTTTAGCGAAAAGGTCAAGAGGGATGAAATTCAGGAGGGATTTCTTAGGGATTTTAGTGCAAGCCACTAAGCCAACGAGGCTGCTGAAGAGCTGCAGCCTCCCAGCCGAGTCACCTTGCTGTATCGAGGGCGTGCTGGACACGGCTGTCGCTCTTCAGAACCGTCACCCTGATGGGCCCCGAGGGGGTCGGTGCCCACATTCTGGGGGGGGGGGGCACCACCCGGGGCTTGCACTACCAGCTCTCGCAGTGTCCTTGGTGTGGTACCTGATTATTTTTCTTGCAAAGAAGAAAGAACAATATTTTTTATTTATTTATTTATTTTAATACTTCCTCCGTTACACCAGTTGGCGAAGCACCGCGGCAGCGGTCAGCCGGGGGGCCGAGCGGCAGTGGGAGGCGGGCAGGCGGGTCCCGCAGCCGGGGCAGCCCGAGGGCGGGCGGACGGACGGACAGACAGACGGACGGACAGACAGACCGACGGGAGCCGGCAGCTCTGGCGGGAGAGGCCGAGAGGCTGACGCGGCGGGGGCGTTGCCGGGGCAACCGCGGGAGATTGAAACGCGGCGGCACCGGAAGCAACAGCCGGACCGCGCCGGGCGAAGCAGCGGCCTCGTCTCGCTGGAGCGCGGGCAGCGGGCCCCGCGTCCCGCTTGGAGCTCGCTCGGCAGCGCAGGGGAGCGCGGCAGGGCCCGGCCGCCATGGGCGGCACCCCTCTGAGGGCGCAGAGCGGGCTTGTCATCAAGGCAGCGCCGTTGATGTCTGATGCGTCCCCCCAGACCGACCCAGCCAAGAAGGCCGCTGCCAGAAGGAATATGGTGGCCGTGACAGAGCTCCCGTGCAAATGTATCGCCGTGCGGGGCGCGGCTGCGGGCAGCGCCTGGGCCCGGAGGGAGCAGAGAGCCCCGTGTGCGGGTGAGCGGGGGAAGGAGCTGCTCAGCCGGGGGGCAGAGCAGGCAGAGGAGCTGGGCAGGTTCAGGAGCACCCGGGAGTGTGAAGGGAGCTGGGGGGGTGCAGCCGCAGCCTGGGGCCGGGGCAGCAGCCGGAGGCTCCCCAAGAAAGTGGGGACCTAAGAGATGGGGTGGGAATGGAAACAGGTCCCTGCTCGGGGAGGCAGGTGAATCCCCTCCTGGTCTCCTTCACCGTCCCAGTTGCCCTTACACAACAGGTTTGAGGCTCTGGAACTTGAGGTGCAGGCAAATGAGGATGCAGATGAAGGTCCATGCAGGGGGTGCCTGGGGCAGGTCAGCCAGCCCCACGCAGTAGGGCTGCTTGTGTGGAGGCAAAAAGGAGGGCCACTGTCAGAGGTGATTCTCTTCTGGGGGGAACAGAGGCCCCGTGTGCCAACCGGATCCATCCCACAGGACAGTGCTGCCTCCCTGGGGCCCGCGTTAGAGACGTCACCAGGAAACTCCCTGGTCTGGTTCGGCCCTCTGATTATGACCCGCTACTGGTTATGCAGGTTGGCAGCCATAAGGATGTGGGCTGAAGTTCAAAAGCGATTGAAAAGGACTTCAGGGCACTGGGGTGATTGGTTGGAGGATCAGGAGCTCAGGTGGTTTTCCTCAGTCCCTTCAGTGTCAGGAAGAATACTGAAAGGACTAGGAAAACACACCTGAGTAACGTCTCAGAGGCTGGTGCCACAGGTAGAATTTTGGTTTTAGTTTAACCATGAGCTGCTTTACAAGCCCCCAGGCCTGCTGCCAACAGCTGGGAACACCTGACTCAGGGGGAGAAGGACCCTAGAGCAAGGGCTAGCAGGGCACATTGAAAGGTCTTTAAACTCAAAGGGGTGCAGGGATAAAACTGGGCCATCTAGATACGGTGCTTAAGGATCTGATGTAATAGTGGCCCTGGTAGAGTTATATAATGGTTGGACTTGGTGATCTTAAAGGTCTTCTCCAACCATAGTGATTCTGTAATTCTATGGCTGCCTGACAACACTGCACCCCCTGCCTTTGCTTGGTGTCAGGACCAAGACAGGAGGAAAATAGGCTGGAAAGAGGAGGGACATGGCTGATGGATTGATAGACCTGCCAGCTGCTCTAATAACCGTCAATACCTAACAGTCAGAGCTAAATCAGCAGTGCTACCGAACCACTGACCAAGCTGATAATAAACTGAAACCAGACAGTGACAAAACAAGAGTGGTTGGATTGGGTGAGGTGACTGGGAAAGTGCAAGAGAAGGAAAGGGATTTGATGTGACCTGCTCAGTACAATCTCCTGAGAATGTGTCCAAGCACGCAGCAGAGCATCGAGCTATGCACTGTTCCCATGGCATTATATCTGCTGGGTGTCAGTAATAAACCCTTGTGACTTTACACCACAGTTTATCAAAGGGTTTAGATTCTGTAGCAATAGGCACCATGGTCCGTGAACATCTGAGGTCATTTAGCTGGTGTAGCTCTTGCAGATCTCTCTGTAACCCCCCAGCAGCTTAGCTGGGAGAGGAGGGGGCAGAGCAGGTTGGTGAACTGCAGGGGGGCTGGGGCCACTGATGGGTATTTCCCAACAAGCAGCAGCAGCTGATGTGCAGTTTGTGCTTCTCTTGCCCAGGGGTAGGGTGGGTGCAGTGCACCATGTGAGACGGTCAAAGCAGAAGAGCTAATATCTGGAGCAGCAGCCAAGCTGACCCTCTTAACCAGGACCTCTCCAAGATGAAAGTGTGCAGCAAGACAGCCCCTCCTGGCTCCTCCACTTCTGGCCTGCAGCCACTGCCACCGTCTGATGCACTGTGCCCGAGCCAGGTAGCACCACATTTATCTCTCCTACTAGTGGGTGTCGTAAGGCACTTGATCCGGGATAGGCAGGACAGAACTAACAGCGTTAACCTTTTCTCACAGTAAAATAACCTTTTTAAATGTGTGTTATTTAAAAGGGTGATATTAAAAGCCTGGCATCCCAGTGGAAGTAAATCTTCCCATAATAACTCTCCCCGCTGGACTCGGTTCCAAGGAAATGCTGCATTTTCAGGAAAAGCTTGTCCAAAGGTTATTCTTTCTTTATGTGCCTGCTTAACTTATGGCTTTTGTCCATGTCCCTTCTCCATAAGCTCATGGTGCCACGGTTTAATGGGGAGAGGCATGAATGCTCCTTTCTAGAGCCCCTGCTGGGTTTCCCTCAGCCAGCCCTGATGTTCCAGGGAAGTCTTGGGGTGCAGGGTGCTCTTTTGGGGAGAACCCCGACTGTTTTACTGCTGCGTATGCAAAGAGCTGATAGATAAGGTGCCAGTAGGTGGGGCTGAAGAATATATTCTTTAGATCCCAGTTTTTATAAGGGTAATAAGAGCACAGTGGAAAGGCTTTGGCTGGTCTTTAGTTGTGGTGCTTAATCGTACAACATAATAAACATGCGTTCAGTTCCTTAACTTTCTGACACGGTTGCAGAAAGGTGCTGAGGTGTATGGGATGCAGGCTGGCCGCCCTGTGCAATGCTGGGAGGCATTTGAGGTTTGGTTGAGGCACTGGCAGTGGGTGATGCTGCAGTGGGATGATGACAGTCCCTGCTGCTGAGTGTGGCCACATCCAGCTGGGGACGCAGTGGTGGGACTGGGACAGATAATGAATTGCCTGTTGCTCAGTGTATAAATCAACACTGTGAGAACAGCTCAGTTTCACAGGCAAGTTGCGTGCTGCTGCCTGAACTGTGAGCTCTGGATATGTGGTAAACTGCAGGGCTTTGGTTTTCAGCATTAAAAATGGGTGCCAAGGGACTATTTACAGCTAATTTCCAGTGCATCCTTCCCGTGGCAAGGGCAGGCTCCAGCATGGGGTCCCTCTGTCCTGTTGCTACCTGGCATATGTAACTACCCATTAAGAGGTTTTGGATGAAATCTGAACTTGTCAGCACATTCTGCCTAAAACCTGAGTAACTGTTACCATGTGTTGGAGAGTTACCTCAGTTGCTCTTCCCATCACATGTCTCCCCTGCTACAGGATGGGTCCTTGTGCCTTCTGTGACAGACTTTGGCTTGTCTCCTTTGGGCTGGAGGCAGCAGGTTGGATAGTTTCATGGGATTCATCCAGTCCCTGGATGACATTTGACCACTCTGGACCATGTTCCTCTACTAGATAGAGGATGTGCTTTTCATGGGAAAATAAGATAATGGGATTTAAGGTTGTATAGGCTTAAGAGTATCACCTTCCCCAGCAAATGCTGCAGGAGACTGTCCTGGCTGCACTATGCCTCTGGGCACAGCTCACTTGCTGCCCTTGAAGATGCCTTTTAAAATCCCCACCTGTTACGCATTCCAGAGAAAATAAATTCTATTTAAAATAGATCTCATTTGAGATCCAGAGGCATGGGCATCTGCAGCCTGTTAGGAGTAAAGGCCTGGTCCTCCTCAAACCTCTCATCAGATTCATGTTTCACAAGCAGATTTATAACCTTGCCGGAAAAGCTGACAAGACAAACTCCAGCCTCATTCAGGACCGTCTTCCCAAATTGAAGACGTCATAAACCACTTTAAAAAATGAAAGTTGGGACTAAAGGTTTGAGTGCAAGTGACTCAAAGCTCAGAAGAGCATCACAAGGGATACAGAGGAGCAGACCTGGGAAGGGATGGAGCTCGGTGCCTCGAAATGATTTAAGATTGAGAAATGGCACTGGAGATTAATTTATTACAAGGATAAAAGCCGGTACCCAGAGACTGTGAAATAGGGAGGACTGAGTAAAAAGAAATGAGACTGAAACTAAGGCAGGCAATAGATTGACCTGCTGTAGGAACTGGTGAAATGATGCAGGCAAGTATATAGTGCATGGCTGCTTTGTGTGGGAGAGGCAGCGCTGTCACACCCAGTTTAGGACTAACTGGAAACAGCAAAAGCCAAAGTGAGCTCTGAAGAAAGGGGAGAGGGATGGCTGTGCTCCTGCATGGCAAAGTGAAAAGGTGGTAGGTGAGAGAGCCCTGGATCAGCCTGAAAACTCCTGAGATTGGCTTTGAAATTAAGATATGTATTTTTAGACACCAGGTTTGTGGGTTTTCATTTACTACTTGGTTTCTCAGCATTTATGATGTGCTCGTTTCCTGTGGGTGCTCTTCTTTCAAAACACAAGGGACAGGAATGTGTAATTCCTTTTAAATAAGATAATGCTCCTGTGCAGTTCAAGTGAATGCAGCATCTGAAATTTTAAAAGCAGCTAATACCAGAATGTGTTGTAATTAATATCTAGAATTATTTGTACCATTTTGATTACACAGTAAGTTGAAGGAGAAACCTTATTGCAGCCTTCCAGTGTCTGAAGGGGGCCTACAGGGAAGCAGGGGAGGGACTTTTTACAAGGGTTTGTAGTGATAGGATGAGAGGTAATGGCCACAAACTGGAAGAGGGGTGGAACATTTAGATCAGCAATTAGGAAGCTCTTCACTCTAAGGGTGATGAGACACTGATGCGGGTTGCTCAGGGAAGCTGTGGATGTTACCTCACTGGATGTGTTCAAGGCCATGTTGGATGGGGCTTTGAGTGACCTGATCTAGAGGGAGGTGTCCCTGCCCATGGCAGAGGGGTTGGAACTAGATGATCTTCCAACTCAAACCATTCTATGATTTTGTGTTGTTCAGGCAGAGCAGTTACATGGAGTTCACCAAGGAGACGCTTCTTACTTGGGTAACAAAACCAGGGCTTAATATTCTTCATATTATCCAAAAATGACTCTTCAGTGTGGTTGTGACATAAGTGGAGTGTCACCTATTAGCCTTGGCTCTCCCCTGAGGGGTCCCACTAAAAGACCACCCTGTGTGCTTGCTCTTGGCTCTCATGGATCAAGTGCCCTGTCAATAGGCGTGTAGGAACGAATGCAACTCTCAGAGAATGCACTGTGCTTTCAAGAAATGCAAACTTCTCAGCAGCATAATCCTTGAACCACCACATCCCAGGCTTTCACCTGACCCATTTTTTTGCTGTGGGGGATGCTGCACTGAGGGACAGGTTTTGGAGGGCTGTTTCAGTCTGATGGCAGTGTACGTGCTCCTGCATTGGTGCTGCACCAGCAGAATTAAACTCAGAGGTCTTTTGTTCAGAGGAAACAGTGTGAGCTTGTGGAGGCTGAACCAGGAAAGGAGAAGTCTGGTGAAGGAGCTTTTGAAGAGTAATCAGGCCACTAAAAGTAATGGAAGTTGTGATAATCCCTTTCTTGTGGATTCCTCTGAGCTGAGGGTTGCAGGAGGCACGTGCAGGCACCAGGCTGCTTAAACCTCACCAAAGTGCTTCCAATTCACCACTTTAGACAGAATAGGAATAAAACTGGGACATTCTTCTCCACTTCTCCAGTTTCTTCCTTCTCTGCTTGACAGCTGTTTGGTCATTGATGCTTTCTGAACGTCACCTTTTGGGAATTGGGGTGTGGGGGGGAGGGTTTTCCCTAAAATTGCCCCCCAGCTTTCCTCTGCCTGCAGTCCGGGGCCGGAGGCAGCAGCAGCAGCAGCCTGAAGTCTTTCCCAGACCTGTGCGTTCCCTGGGGGGGTGGGGGAAATAGCAGGTTTTGAACCTGTCTGCCAGCTGCAGGAAAAAAAAATAAAAAAAATCTGCCTGATTAAGCCTTGAGTAAATATTTCAACAAAGCCCTAGCGATCAGGAGCACTCAAGAGCAATTTTCGGGCTTCAGGAGAGCTCAGGTCCTGGTTTCAGAGGCAAAAGCTGCTGCAACCCGGCTTCTGTCTGCAAGCTGGGCACCTGGGTGTGCCAACACATCCATAATATCGACCTGCAGAGGAGCAGCTGGTTCTCTGCAGTCATATCTAGCTTCTCCCCAGCACCTCTGAACACCGATTCTAGGCTTGCCACAATGGCATCAATGATAGATTTGTGGGATGGAGCTGTTCTCTGAAAAAACAACTGCTTAGCAGAACTAACTCTTCCATTCAGGTTGCATTCATCAAATCATTTCTTAGCCCATTCCCCCTTCACATGGGGAGGGGGGGAAATAAAATTTACAAAAGTCAGAATACTTCATTTCAACTTTTTTGGAGTATTTTGTTTCAAACTGACATTCCTGTTTGAAATGTCATCTGCAAATGGCTTTAAGAAATAAGAACAAAATGCTACAGTTCAGGTGAAACCAAGTTTTGGTGTCCACAATGCAAACACTTTTTTCTTCTCGGTCAGCCAGTGAACTGAAAAAATTAATGAGTCCTTAATTAACATTGCTCTGGTGTTGACTAATTTGTGTCTAAAACTGGATTATGGGACGCAGTGATGGGAAAGGGGAATTGGACCATCTGTCTTGGCAAGCAGCAGTGGGAGCAGGAAGGGGAGTGGGGTGGAGGCACCCATGGGCTGGAGAGCCAGGAGATTTCTTGGAAGGTGTGTGGAGGTGGCTTAGCTGAGGCAGTCGCTTCTGGCCTTCTCCTTTGCAGGCATTTGACTTTCCTGCGGCACTGAAAAAGATGGAGGTAGCTAAAGGGTAAGGGTGAAATAAGGGATATGGGCTCTTAAAAAATGAGCATGGGTGGGATTTTTCTGCAAGCTCATGGGCATGGTGAGAACAGCACAGTGGGGAATTTCCTATTTGTTTGCAGAAATGCTCATGGTTCAGGGTCTGGGACACATGTCACCTCGGAGAGGACAACCCACATCCCACCTTGGCTGACAGCTGTTTGGCAAAAAGCCCTCCCCGCATTCAGAGGGAAGGAGACTTGGGCTGGAGAGGTCAGTGCTGGGCTGGGTATGGGCACCGGGCTGCAAGCATTCCCTTGCAGAATGGTTGGGGAAATGTCAGCTGGGCTCACCCTGACCCCCCAGCAGGTCCCAGGCTCAGGGGCTGACCTTGCCCAGTTCTCAGCACATTTGGTTGCTCATTCACTAAAACCACACTGAATTCCTCTGCCATTCCCCCGGGAGCAGATTTGCCCCATCTCCTCCAAGCCCTGCCTGTGTGTCTGGGCACGCCTCTGGGCTGCAATTAGGCTCTGTAATCACAGGGGCAGAGACATCTGCACGGGACCTACCACAGAGCCTGCCTTGTCCTGGACCTGGGGGACGGTCCTGGGAGACATGAATCATTTGATGCCTGGCAATTATTTTAGTTTCTCTTTGATGTGGCAGCATTCCTTGGGCAAAAAATGGGAATTATCTTCTGAAGCCACTCCTGTGCATGGTGTAATTTTTGTGCAAGTGGCAAAAATGACTCGGGCAAGACCATGAAGAAAGTTGGGGCTTGGAGTTCATGTCGCCACTGTCTTCCAGATAAGTGCTGAATGTTCCCTTCCTCCTGGGGAGTGGGAAGATAAAACTTTGATTATTTTTTTTAATTGTTTGTGTTTGGTTGGGTTTTTTTTGCACAGGAGGGCAGTGTCAAACCCCACAGCCCATCCTTCCTGCTGTGGGTGCCCTGGGCCTGCTGGCTGTCACCCTTGGCAAGCCAGGTCTGCCAGCGTTCACCAGAGTTTAACCCCGGGCGAGCGAAGAGCCAAACCAGGAACTTCACAGCTTTCCAATGCGAGCGTCAGGGAGTATTTTGTCAACATTTATTTGCTGTTTGGCTTGGAAGCGTTAGTGACAGTGTGGAGCTGCCGCTGATTAAAGCAGCAGACAGACGTGCTTAACACCGGCAAGATGCACCGGGGCTGGGGGGGACAGGGGGGGGTCTCCCTGGCGAGGAGTAATTAGCATCTTCCTCGCCGTCACCTTCGGAAGTGCCACCGGGAGGGCTGAGTTCTTTATCATATCAATCTTCCTTCCCACACACGTAACTCACCCCTTAAGAGCCTGACACCTTCTATTAATTGTGGGAACAGCTCGCTGGCGGGAGCGCCGGTTTAACCCGGCGACTGGCTCTGCTGAGGGCAGGGCTTTGGAGCGGAGCTGCTCGCCCAGCCACGGTGGGGACGAGGGGGACCCGGAGCTCTGCGGGCACCAGCAAACCTGGCAGTGGTTGCTGTGGTGCTTGGCCGGGGGGTTTAGTTATGGTGGCCTTGCCTGGCTGCAAGCTCGCAGCTGCCTGGTCGTGATTTGTACTCGTGCATGCAAAAAAAAAGGGCCAAGAGGAAAGGTTGGTCCTTTGTTTTTGCACCAGCTGAGCCCCCCAGAGCTGCCTTTGCTTTAGAGGAGATTTAAAAAAAAAAAAAAAAAAAAGGCTGTGATTTGGCCCATGTAGGTGTGGCAGGTGCCTGGCCAGAGCTGGCATGAGGTTTAGATTAGGGGAAGATATTTTTCCTCATATCTAAAGGGTTGTCGAGGCCTGGCCCAGGCTGCCCAGGGCGATGGTGGAGTCCCCATCCCTGCAGGGATTTAGAAGGAACAGAGATGTGGTGCTGAGGGACATGGTTTAGTGGTGAGCTGGCAGTGCTGAGTTGACAGTTGGACTTGGTGGTCTTAAAGTTCTCTTCCAATCAGGACAATTCTATGATTCAATGATAAAGGGACCAAACCAGGTCCCATCCCCACTTGCTCCATGTGCAGTGGGTGGTCCTGGTGGCCTGGGGAAAACAAGCTTCTGCTGATGGTGTGTGCTGGGTGCTCTGCACTGGGCTGCCTTGTTGGGAAGGGGTGCGGAAAGGTAGGTGTGGGATTGAGGTCCCAAAGGAGTCCGCAGCTGGTGAAGTTCAAGTTGTGCGTGCTGAGGATTTATCAGAAAAAAAATACATGATGTTGGTTTTTCACAGTGTTTCTCCAGTGAATTATCTGCTGTGCAGGAACTGGGAGCTGCAGCTGCATCCTGCTGGTACCCAGCACGTGCAGATGCAGCATAGCAGTGGATGTGGCAGCTTCTCCATTGCTCCTGGTCCTTGAGCCTGAATATTTTCCTTTTTTTTTTTTTTTTAAGAAACATTCAAAATTCCTGTGAACTAATCAACTGATTTATACCAGCTGCACAGGATTGTTACAGTATTTGGTCCTTTTTGAGTTACAAGATGACATTGTTAATTAATGTTGTGGTAGTTAATGATCTGGATCAATAATAGGAAAAAAACAAGTGGCCAAAAATATAAATCATGTAACACTAATGCTGTCAGGTCAGGAAACTGCAGTTGGTTTTAGCTGGAAATGCCATCAGCCTGTCTAGATAGTGTAGATAACAGGCAGTGTGCTTGGTAAGTATAGGGCTTTTTTATATAAAAAGCATGTAGTGGAAGTTTTCTTCCTTCAAACTTGAACCTCTGCTATTTTTCTTTTGATTTCTGAAGGCAAAATGCAAAACTTTTAGTTCAACATTCATAAACAAAACAGAAATACGAAAACTGTGGATGTGCCAATGCAGGGCAAGGCTTTCTTCTTTCAGGATAAAATCTCCATGGCTTAAGTGGGCACAAAGACGAGTGATATTTAACCTGTTGGTCTCCATGGGGAGGAATATGCCTTGATCATGGTTGTACCATGCTTGGTATCACTGGAGTGCAGAGTTCGGGTGGTCTGGAGATTTTAATTGTGTATTTTCACATTTGATTCTCTTTGGTCTCATTAAAGTGCTGCTGCATGTCTGAAGTTTTGGCTTTATTTAATAGCTGGGTTTGGAACAATTACGGTATCCTCCTCTTCTGTTTACTCTGTAAACTTCTGGCCCATACTTAATTGATGGAAACAGGGTAGGTGTGTACGTGGTTTTGTTTGTGTGGGCTTAAATTAAGCATTGCAAGGCTTATTTCCTTTGTTCCCCGTGCCTTACACCAACGCAGCGTATGTGCTGCATGCGTTCAGAGCAGCAGCCATTAACAGCTGCCTTGCACGACCAGTATCCTGTGTTGGGGAAATGGTTTTCCATAAAACACAGTAGGGGTTTCCCTCCAAACAGAGATGAGTATATGGCCTGGCATACCTGAACTCTGCATGCACCCGTGGAGGGGCCCCTGTGAATGGATTTCGGCTTGGTTTTGGTGCTAGGGTGTGGTATCAGAAATTGTATTTGTGCTGATGTCTCTTAAAAGCAGCTGTGCCAGGAAAGCCCCAGGGAATGCTCTCCATGGAGGCATTGTGGGACTGGTCCTGCTGGGCACAGTCTTTTGCCCCTTTTGGCAATGCCACTTCTTCAGTAACAGCATGTGGGGTGCTGTAGGGGTTGCTTGGTGCTGCTGGGTTGCCCAAGTAGTTTCAGGACAGGGATCTGTGATGGTGAGCACTGATTGTTGCAGAAGGGTCCCCCAACAACCCCTGCATCTCAGGGGGAGCTGGGTAGTGCCAGACACTGCTAAAATCCTTCACTAATCTCAGCCTTTGCTGCAAAGGCACCTGATGCTCTTCCCAGGTGTGGGAGAGCTGACCCCTTGGTGACATGGGGACCCGTGGCTCAGTGGTTTCAGGATATGGCAGGACCAGTCTGCAGGAAGGCAGGGAGCTGCTTTCTCTGGGGTCAACCCACCAGCACAAGTCCTTGCTGGGCAGCCTGGTAACTGATGGGAGGACTGAGGCCGTGTGAGCTGGAGCAGCCCTGTTAGCAGCTTGGCTGGCAGCCGTTTGGATGCTTAGCTTTGCAGGTTCAAGCCCCACTGGTGATAAAACCACAGCTCACCAGAGGGAGAGGCTCTGTGCAGAGCCCCTGTACTGCTGAACCCCCTGGGAGACAAACACTTACTCACTGTAAGCAGGTATTGCAATGCTTAATTGTTATCGGAATCACATATGTTTGAGGATCTCGGCTCCCAGTAGCGGTAAACACAAACACCTCCTTGTCCTGCCTCCAGAACTGGTGGGCTCTGGCCCGTTGGCTTAGGGTAGCCCAGCTCTCCCGGGCACAGGGGTAAAGGGTGATACTTATGGCATGGCACCTCTGCCCCATCTCAGCTGCCTGCTGCTCCTGGAGCTTCACCGTGGGTGAACTGTTTGGTGTTGCCTGCAGCGAGCAATTCCATGGGCAGAAGCCTTTTGCAAAGAGGCTCTTGTTAAAACTCCCAGCCATTCCTATAGAGCTGGATGTCAAGCAGGGGCTGGGCCCTGTGTCCCTGCTGGATGTCAGAAGTAAAACTGCCTGGACTGTTATTTAATGTGAAGTGAGATTCTTTAGATTGCTCTGCATTTGGTTAATTAAGCCCAGCTAGTGCTACAATGCCCTTCACACGCTCATCCAGATCTGTGCACACAGATGAACCTTTCAGCTGTGAGCTGCCAGGGTGGTTTGGCAGCGTGCAGGCAGAGATGTTAAAGGCAGACCTTTAAAGGTTGTGTAGTCCAGCCTCCCCTGCAGTGACCAGGGACATCTTAAAGCTCAGAGCCCTGTTCAGCCTGACCTGGAACGTTTCCAGGGATGGGGCACACAGATCCCCACCTCAGCCTGGCATCCCAGGCCAGGAGATGGAGCAGAGGCAGTCTCCAAAGGGTCTGCACAGCCTTGGGTGTTCCATGGAAACACAGACAGATTCATGGGTTGTCCTTTAACCTTAAACCCATTCAAACTTGCAAGGGAAATGTATTTTCCCGTCAGTACAAACCACCACCCCACCCCCCAAAACCAAAACAAAATCAACAAAACCAAACCAAAAAACCACATTGGAGAAATATTTGGTGCTAAAGACATTCCTGGTAGGATGCGTAATGTGGCCCTGGGCAAGAAACATAACTGCTCACCTACTGCCCTGGGATCCCTTGGATCAAATAGAGGGGTGGCAATACCTGGATGGGGACTCCTGATTTTTCTCATACCTGGCAAAGAAAATGTCTTGCAAAGATTGTGCTGCAGGAATGAGAAATAGCAATGCAGGGAAAACAGCCCAGAGGCAGTCCAGTCTGGGGGGGACAGCTTCTGAGCTGAGACGTGGATGCTCTAGGTGGTTCTTCATGTACCTGTTCTGGGACCAGGAGCGGTGTGGTTGCAGCAGGGCTAACCCAGCACCATGCCTGGGATGCAGGATTTAGGCTTGATTCTTGGTTAGACTGTAGAAGAAGCTCTCCTTGCAGCACTGCATCGTATGAAGGTGCCAATTTGGATAGCTGAAGTAGCGGCTGCTACTTCCCACTGTGACTGGTTTCCAGTTGGTCATATTGAAGGGACTGTCTGGAGCAGTAGCCGAGCTCTAGGTTGGCTGCAGGCATTGCTGCATCCCTGGTTGTGGTTACAGTGAGCTCCTGGAGTGTCCTTTCTTCTGCCCAGACCTTTCTCCCACCAAGTCCTTCCTTGTGCTCTCAGTTCATTGACTACTCTGGAGGGACTGAGGTATTTGGGCTGGGAAACGAGAAACAACCTCGAGACTGCAGAAATCACCTTGCTGGGAAGAACAGGAAGAACTGGGTAGGTGAGCCAGCTCATTAATTAACTTGTTCCCTAATTTGCTTTCAGGGAAGCCTGGGACTGCTATTTTTGAAGTGCATGTACAAAACTAAATGGGCGCTGGGAGCAGATGCCCGTGGCACCCGCAGCTGGGGCCAGGCGTGTGCTTGTGCCCTGTGTGCACAGTTGCTCCAATGGCAGCTGCTGTCAGATGAAACCTGGGCAGGGGACAACCTTGGCAGGAGTGACCCCCCCAAGGCTGCAGGCAGCCTGGCTTCTTTCACCCCCGGGGTAGCACTCTGGTGCTTACAAGCCCCAAAGCTCCCAAATTTGGGTGCAAAGATAGGGCAGATGCACACCCTTGCTGGTCAAGGCTTCTTCCCCGTTGCAAGACTGGTTTTCAGTCAGCCTCTGCAGCTCTGTTGGATTTTTCCAACAGCTCAAGATTTTTCCAATGGCTCAAGGCATTTCAGGCTAACATGGGGCTGGTGGAGTTAGTCTGGTCTTGTGCTCAGCATCTCATTACCAGGTGCTAAATGGCAGCAGAGCAGCTCAGCCCGGGCCCTGGAGAGGATTCAGCCCGCAGCAGGAAGGGGCAAGGCGGTGCCCAGGGGCTTCCTCAGCCGCCCCTTCCCCTCTGCAAATATTTATGCTTTAAGCTTTCTCGCTTAGAGGCCTAATTGGAGTCTAGGTGAGCTGGCACACCAGAAGAGAGCCTAATAGAGACATTGCAGTGCTATTAGCACAGATGGTTGTCATATGTATGCAAATGAGGAGCAAATTGAATTTGGTGTCCCCTCTCGCCAGCTGTCCTATCAGCACTGGCTCCTGCAGCAGCAAAAGACACTGCCACAGCTCTGCTAATCTGTCATCGCAGATTAATTACAACTAACGCATTAATCATCATTTGTTTCCTGGTACAAAGGAAGTATCTTGTTCTTTCAAGTGCATTCTGGTGGGATGGGGCTCTCCAACCCGGGAAAAGAAAAGAGAAAGGGGATGAGGGCCAGGCAGCTTCATTAGTGCCAGCGCCCGGGGCTGCAGGAGCCTCATCGGGCCTTGCGTGCTCCTTCTGGCAAGCCAGACCCCACCAGGGGCACTGGGAGCCCCAGTCGCCTGCTGGGAGCTCCTGGGACATCCACTTTGCTCCGTGATCCTGCCCAGGACACATGTTTCTCTGTTTGGCTTCGGCCCAAAGTGATGGTGTCACTCCTTTTCCCAAGCTGGCAGCTTCCAAGGGGGTCGTTAGTGCTTAGCACAGACCTTAGCTGCTCCCTGATAAAGCAGCTGTAATGGGTGTGCTGGGCCAAGAAGGCCCCTTCTGGATGCTGCCACCCTTCAGGGAGTGGCACTTTTACTGCTGCCTTGAGTGGAAAGAGAAAGTCATTTTAGTCTCACCACTAATGTTGACATCTTGATGAAAAGCAAAATAATTTTTAATTTTTTTTGCTGTTGTTGTTCTTCCAAGTAAAAATGTTGCAGCTGAAACATTTTACAGACCTTTGGAGCCAGGTCCCACTATGGTTTTGGACAGGAGTCTATTCTCTGACATTTTTTTCCCAGTTTTGTGCTATTTATTGGCGGAATCCGTAGTTCTCCTTAGCTCTCCATTAGCTTAGGGTTTGGACTGTTGCCTCTGCTCCACGTGTGGTCTCTAATGCCATGATCTGAAGTGTGCCGATGACAAATGTTAGCGATGTCTGTTTAATCGGTCTGCAGAAGCTCAAGGCTCTTGTATCCCAAGGGCTGGAGAGCTGCTGAAGGAGCCAGGGTGAACAACTTCCAGCAGCTCGAGCCAGCAAGGAGCTGTTACAGGGAGCGGTAACTGGGCCAAACAAGATTTTTTTTTTTCAGTCATCCTGGAGGTGTTTTCATGAGTCCTTCTGATGCCTAAAACTATTCCCCTTGCTGGGCTGCTCTGATGTGTCATTGTCCAGCATTCGCTGTCCCCTTCCCATGCATCTCCCAGTAACCCACACTGAGTTAATGCTGATTTGAGGACATTTAATGAAAGCCTAGGGATGTGACTACTTCATCTCTTAACCCGGTTCTGTAATAGCACAGAGACCTGGTTATTGCTTTTCCCTGGCTCTGCACATCATCTGCTCTAAGAGCCACCCAAGCATTCTCATATTAGAGAGGACTTCTTATTTTTGGGCCATGAAGCTGCTGCTGCTAAGGCAGGAGGGAAGACTTGGCACCTTCACACCTCACAGCAGTACTGGTTTTATTCTCTGCCCTCCTGATCTTACTTATGTTAAGTCTGGTAGAAGTAACAGCAGCACTGGGACGATTCTGCAGCAGAGGTTGTCTGTCAAGGTTATAAACCCAACTGCAAAGCAATTCCCGGACAAGAAAACCCAGGAAGGTGGAGCTGCTGCTGGGGGAGCGGGTCAGGAACCTGTGAGTAACAACCGTTGGCAAAGTGTGATTACTCCAAAGCAGGCATAACCAACAGCAGCAATTCAAAGGCACAGCACATGGTCACCCTTTCCACTCAGCTAGCCTGAGCCCTGTCACCTTCAGAAGGAAGCAAAATCCACTCTTGTGAATACCTGTGACAAGGGTGAGCCAAGAAGGAAATACCTGCAGAATTTGGCAACGGAAAGAAACGGAACATGCTCTTTTCCTTTGTCTAGAATGAAACATTTTGTTCAGTTTCTCTCACAGGTACTTGATTTAATGTCTCCATCCTTAAGCCATCAGAAATTGCATTTTCTGCTGTTGTGCTTTGCATGCCTTGTTCCCAGGGAGCTGGGTGGCTGGTCTGGAGGGCAAGGCAGGGGAGAAGGGGCTGTGGGGGGAAAATTGCTGGTAGCTGGAGAAAGCAAGCCCAGAGATTCAGTAACTTTGCACTTTACTAACTCTTTTAGGGGAAAGCTGAAGAAAAATCTACATTTCCAAGAGAGGGAAAATTCTAATATAGAAACTTTTTTTTTTTAAAGTTTTCCATAATACTTATAATACAAAGTTTGTTCTGAGCACTAAGGATGTATTTGTTTGCCCAAAGCTCCGTGGTGTGTCTCATGCCAGACTGGTTTCCTATTGTTTGCTCCCTGGGACAAGCAGTTTTGTGTCCCAGTGCCGTGGTGACCTGAGGGCCCAGCTGGCCCTGTCCCAGCAGTGAACCTCGAGAGTCCTGGGCCGCACTGCTGGGTTGGGCAGAGCAAAGGGGCCTATGGCATGGGGACCCCAGCCAAGGTTTGGTGACAGGGATGTTTCCAGTCCTTACCAGGCAATGCAGATTAATGCATTTCTGAATGTGTCTTGATTAGCTTAATAAGGTGTTTTGGGGTTTTTTTTGTTGAATTGGCAGGGAGTGGAGTATTTGGGGTTGATTTCTGGTCAGGGTACAGAAACTAATTTTTTTTCGCTCTCATTAAGTGCTCTTTGTACCAATAGCAGGATGACTGGGGCAGCCCGTTGCTGCCCCAGGTTCCTGCTGATGGGATCCGCAAAGCAGGGGGTAAAGGGCTGCTCCCTGTGGGATGTCTGCAGGAGGAATTGTGCCCACCCAAATGTGAATGGCCACATTGTTGTGGGGCACCAGCAGCAGTCAGTGGGGCAACATGGCCCTGCCTGTAGTGCATGTAGTGAAAAAGGATCAGTGAATGCACAGTACAACTCAGTACATCACAATTCCATGTCCTCAGGAGTACTCGGTGCACAGGGTTGCAGCAGTTGCTCGGTATCTTTGAGTTGAGATTTGTGGTGTTCTGCTGTTAAACTTAACTGACACTGATATTGCTGGGTGATGTTTTAAGTAAAGAAATGTTAACTTTCAGCAAAGTGATCCCGTCCTCAGAGGGCTGGCCTCTGCCACTGAAACCTGGAGTCAGTGTAAACCACAACTGAAGTGTAACTGAGCATCAGGACCACTGCAGTAAGCAGCTATGTCCTGTGTCTGTGACCGAGTTAGATCAGTGTGACCAGGAAACCTCAGACCTGCCTGGCAGCTTTAAAGCTCTGCCTGTCTGCCACCTGACAGCTCCTGGGTTACCTGGGCCCACATTCAAGCTGGTGATCCAGTTTCTTGCAGATGACTGATAATGGAATTAGTGCCTCTTCCACCCAGAGCAGGACAATTGGAACCACATCAGTTGCTTCATCCTTGATGAAAGAAATGATTGTCACCAGCTGACTTGTTTACTTCTGTAAGGCGGAGCTATTGATCTGTGCGGGGTCCTCCACCTGATTAAAGTCCTGCCACGTCATGTGAAACCCACGCAAGCATAAATCAGGACAAGGTGTACAGCGGCAGGGATGCCTTTGAACGGCTGAAGTGGAAGTTCCCAGTAGGTTTCTTGCACAACAGATTAAGCTGATGTGATTGCTGCAAGTAAACTGTCACTTTGTGCCTGCTCCTTGGGAAGTGCTTTACGCTGACGTACACAGTGGTTTCCCTGGTCATGGTGTGAAAAACTCAGATATTCCTTCTGTCTGACTGGGTTTGAAGCTGTCTGAAGCTGGGAGTGTTTCTGTTAACTCCAGTCTTTGTATCTGTCCCTTAATTTGTATTGGGCTGGCAGGATGCTGGGGAGGAGTGCCTGGGGGGGAGGGCAGGATTTGGGGGTGTCCCTGAAGTTTGCACACTTTGCACCCGAGTTTGCTGTGGGCAGAAAGGCTTTTGGGGAGTGCTGCTTAAAAGGATCCTTGAACAGTTGTACTCCATACTCTGTAAGCTGTGCTAAGGGTTATGTTAGTGTCCTTTTTTGGTCAAATATGTGTCTAGACAGCAAACTCTTAGTCATGGCTGAAATGTTTCCCTCCTGGCCTCATAAGAACATACTATCACCTTTAGAACATCGTCATGTTTCTGCAGAAAAAAGCTCTCTGCTCTGGAGGTGTAGAAAGCACCTGAGCATTGCTGCAAGTAGTAAAATAAAGAGGAAAAATACTGTCTGGTTTTGGGCAGCACACGGAGCGCCATAAGCTTTTACCAGAGGCAGCCTTCCAGCACTTCCAGCTTCTTCTTTACAATCCACCAGACTTCACGTAAGAGCATCCCCCTTCTTTCTAGAGGAGAGGGCAGGTACCCAATTCCTCTCTGTTGTGATGCCCTAGCAGGGATCCAGAGCTCCCTACCGCCCGCTGCCTGCTGCGGAGCCCTCGTCGCAGGGAGAGAGCCGGTTTAATGCTCATCGCTTGTGGGCAAAGAAACACCAAGCACATCCCAGCAAGGCGATGGTGCAGCTGGTGCCCCCCTGGCATACGGCTTTCCGGGCGACCAGGTTATTGGGGCAGCAGCACCCCGGCTTTGTCCCGAGAGCGGCCTCGGTTTGCATTCCACCCCCATGCCAGGGCCGCTTTCACCGCTCGGAATAGGTCTGGATGCGACCACAGATGCACGGTGCCACCACTGGGGCCCGAGCCCTGCTGTCTGGGTAAACAAAAATCTGTGTTGGATCAAAGTCCCCCTGCGTCCGCTGTGCGAATGGCACGTCGAGGAGGGCGGGCTGTAAATTCAAGGCAGAGCCTTTTCAGTGATCATCCCCCAGCAGTGTCTGGATGCTGCCCAAATCTCTGCTAATTGGCCCCCAGAGACCCCCCCCATTCACTGCACCCTCATCAGTTTTCTGAGCCTGAGGGGGGATAAAGTCCCTGGATGGCACGTGGGGGAGAGCACGCTTTGTAGCCACAAAAAGACCGTGGATTTGGGTATCAGCTAGCAACTCCTCTAACTACAGAGCCCACCCGGTGCTGACACCACCAGGAACGCCCATTTAGCCCCAGCACAGACAAAAGGATGGGACTTGGACCTCGGGCTGGGTTTTGCCCAGTGTTTTCCAGGCAGAGCTGGAAATGGGGAGCAGGTGGGAGGAATTGAAACTGGCCCAGTGTACTTCTGACAGTGGGTAATAAAGGATTACAGTTTGAAAGAGTGCGAGTTGGGGCTTTCATGCTGTTAGCATAATAATGAACTGCCAGCCCCAAGGTAGACGAGATGACCTGGAAGTCTGGTCTTCCAGGAAGCGATATCAATCACTCCCGAGCTCCTCGACCCCGTCCCTAATTTCCCACAAAGGCAGCAGCTCTGCCAGCGGTACTGGGGGAGGTGAAAGGAGAAGGTTTCCCCCTGGATTTAGCTCCTGCTCCAGCCTCAGGAGCAGCAGCCAGCCAAAACCAGGCAGTTTTGATCCGGTGAACATTGGCACTGAAGGTCTTCTCCTGCCGGCTGCTCCCTCCCGTGAACAACGTGATTTGGGTCCCTGTGCCGCTGCCCTGACTCCATCTCTCCTTTCTCTGGTGCTTGATGAGGTTCTGGTTGACTTCTCATATGGGTTGGTGTCAGCTGAGTCCATCTCTGCCTTGTTTATTTGCGTTCTCCCTATATGCAGCTTATCAAAACTTTACTGGCAGAAGCAACCCCCCTTACAGGAAATGCTGGAGTAAGGGACTGTGCAAAGAGCTGACTTTTCATTTCATGGGCGAATCCTCTTCCCAAGATAAGATTCGTTCTAGAGTTTGTCTTCAATTAATTTGCTTCCCCTAAGAAAACGATAAATGCTTTTTTTTTTTTTTTTTTTTTACAGTTTTTTTGGGGTCAGGAAAACATTTCATTTGTCTCAGAGTGTAGTGACTCATTGTTTTTTATTTCCCTCTTTTTAATTATTAAATATGGTTATCTTTTTGAAACAGAGATGATTTTTTTTTCCCAGATGAAATGTCAGAAATTTTTAACTTGAAAATATCAAGGAAAAAAGTGTTCTGCTGTTTCATTTGTATCCTGATTTTGTTGCCAAACAACATAATTAATTTAAGGCAAGTTTGCTATTCGTCTCGGTCTTTTTTTTTTTCTTTTTTTTTTTTTTTTAAGAAGAAATGCTTTCCCTTCAAAATGCCAAACTGGTTGTCCGAAGAGTGGAGAGCTGTTTGGTAATACATATACCAGCTGATGGTGGATGCTGCGTGGGCACAGGAGCAAACTGGCCTTGCTGCAGAATGCCCTTAGCTGATGGGTGAAAGCAAAGAGTGAGTTTCCCATGGTAGAGCACGGAGTGGAGGGCAGAAAGCAGTGAGGGATGTTTGTGGCAGAGCAGGATTTTGCCTGTCTTCCTCTGGCAGCATGGGATGATTTACGGAAGATGGGAACTAGAGGTGTAAATGTGAAAACCCTCATTTCTAACCTGGCAACAACAGTTTCTCTCAGGCAAATCACAGAGATCTTACTGAGACCCCGGGAAGTATCTGGAAATGTTCCCGCAACATAAATACACTTGACATCTGCCACTGAACAGTCTGTTGTGTGAAGTGGAAGAAACTTCAATGAATTTTGTATCTGCTTTCTACTTTGCGACGGTCTGAGTTCACTTGATACATTCTTCACGGTTTTTAATGCGTTTTTTTTGCATCTTTGCTCCAGTTGGTGCTCCAGTGACCCTGTGTCCGAGGAAAGGTGCTGCTGCCTCAGAGGCTGGGGTGGGGAGTTTTGGTAAGGCTGGCATGGCTGCTAAACTGTGTAGTTCCTGCTGCCTCCCAGAATGACAAACGGCCTCTCCAAAGCATTGTGGCATCTTCTGTGCCCTGGCCAGGGAGTGGTAGACTGAGTTTTTTCCAATGCAGATGTGAAAGGCCATCCCCAGACCCTCCCCTCAGACTTAAAACTTGAGGTTTAACAGGTTTTTCGGTTGTCTATTATTTTTGGGTTTGTGCTCTTTTGTGCTTTGAAGGAGAAATAGGTTATCCTGGTTGCGATAAGAGGCGTAAGAAATTACACAGCCCATGCAGATTGCTCCCAGAGACCCCGAGGGAGCTGGGTGGAGCATGTTTTGGTGTGGCCAGACCCTCAGTTCATGGCAAATCCCCTCCAGGTTTTGGTGTTTTGCTTGTCCCTCTCTTTCGCGGGGCTGTGTGGGATAGAGACAGGAGCTTGGTGTCTGCGACCGCTTTGCCCATGAGCTTCAGTCTCACTGCCCCAGCAGCTCCCCTGGAACAGCCACCAGGTCCCCAGCCACTGCAGTGTGGGTGGTGGAGACAGGACCCCAGGGCCGTGGAGAAACCTGGGTGGTGTGAGTGCGAGATAAGTGAAGTTCATCCTTTGGACAGGGTTAGAGACAGACCCAGACAGCAGTTCCACTCCACTTAGATCTGCTCAGAAAAGACATGTGAAACCAGCCAGTTTAGGTTTTTCTACTTTCAGTGAGTGCAGAAAGTAAATAAATGGACTAAATAACAGAGTGGTGTTGCCAGTTCAAGTGCCTGAGACCTATAAGCCAGAGGGTGTGTGGAAAAATCCTCTAAAAAAACCTCTCATGTTGTTTTTGGGAAACTGATAACACCAGAATTCCATTTGCCTCTTGTCTTCTGAGCCTGTTCAGCTTGGCTTTTTTTGTTTAACCTGGCTAGAAACCTATTATTTTGTTTAAATGAAAGATGATCCTGATACCCGGCTGAAGAAGCGGTTGAAAAGCAATCCTGCCAGCTTGCGCAAGAGAACTGCAACACGGCAGGGGGAGAGCAGCTTGGAACTCAGAAATTCTTGCTCGTTGTTATGAAGCACCCACAGGTAGGAAGGGAAGCAGTACACAGCTCTCACTTCAAAAGTGACTCCTGAATAGGAATGCTTTTTACCACGAAACTTTGCATATTCAGTTATTCCGTCTTTGTGCGCAGAAAGCTCATTAAGCTATGGTCAGCTACCTGTCAGACGTGATGTTTGCTACAGGCTCCTGCCTTGCTGGGACAATTTCAGGGAGTGTTTGCCAGGAGACTCTTTTACGACATCAAGGCGTATGCTCCGGGCAAGGTTTGGTCTCTGCGGTGGGTGGGTGGAAGTGAGAAAGAGGAGTGAGAGAGAGAGAGATGTGACTTGTCTTGTGGAAGCAGAATCTAGTCTGGATAAAAGGGAGCAGAGGATAAATGAAAACATTTGACTTTCCTGTTCTGGGTTTCCTAGGAGCATTTTTTTTTTTTTAATTGAGTGGTCTGTCGTTTGCTGAGCATAACCTCTTGCTTCCCCCTTGTAAGTGTGCTACCCGCTTTAATTAAGAGGGATGAAAATGGAATATTTCATCTTGCAGAGGGGGCAGGAAGAGCCACAGCTGAGACCCCTCTCCCGTGTACAGCGCCGCGCAGCTTGACATGATCAACTGTCATCATTCATACTCGCTTTGCGGAGTAATATGGGATGGGCAGCAGTTGCGTTGGCTTAAAATAGCCCAAAGTTGGCAGTTGCTGCAAGGCAGAGTTCCTCTGGGCCGCACGAGCACGGAGAGGGTCATCTGCTGGTGCTCAGCTGCAGAACGACCCAGCATCCACTCAGTGCGCGCTGCCCGGGCCGGAGGTTTGTTGAGAGAGCCAACGCGGGGCCCAGCATCAGCTGGGGGCTGTGGGGCTGCAAGGGGGGCATTGCCACCTGGCTGCGTGGGACAGTTGGGGGATAAACTGAGAAGCAGAAGCCAGAGGAGGTGCAAGCTTTAAGTGAGGAGGACGCTGTCCATCCCGCAGTGGGATGAAGCCCTGAGCGGTGCCCCTGCGGCAAGGGGTGCCAAAGGGCTGTGGAACACACCCAGAGACCCGGGCACGTGCCCGCCCCTGGGGCCTACGGACGTTTGCAGCAGCGTGCACTAAACAGTTAACTATTAAATGTGTCACGGGTGTCTCTGCGCACCCGGTGCTGGGAGGATCGATGCGTTTGGCATGTGCAGGCATCCCTCCAGACAGTGCACAAAACCAGGGAGCTGCTGTGTGTGCCTGGACGTGGGCACTCTGGATTAAAGTCACCTTTGTGCTGAGGGTGACCATGTGGTTTATGTATTTCAGAGAAGGGAACACGAGATCAGAGCATGACATGTGCTGCACAGGGGTGAAACTGCTTTAGAGCTCAGTGTCTGGAGAGAACCAACAGGTTCTCCAGAGCTGGAAAGAAATGGGGAGATGCCTTAAACTGGCTGAGATGTTGTCTATGCTGTCCACCTCTATTATTTTTCTTCCTGGCATCATCAGGAAGGATCTCACACAGGAAAGGGATCAAACCCCTTGTTTGGGGTTGGCGGGACTTCTCTGAGTCACACTCTCATTAAACACTCAAAACTTGAATGTGTGCACAGGGCGATGAACGCTGAGTATGTGGCTTCCCACTGCTGCACCCACTGACCTCCTTCCCTCTCACAGAGGCAAGAGATGGGAATCCTTCAGGGGAAAAAACCAGGGGATGAGATGCTAGTTGGGATTTGGGTTTCTGTTCAGTTCCTATTGTTTTAAGGACCAGGTCCAGAAATTAAAGTTGAGATTCCTATTGACTTGAATAGACTCTATACCCAGCTCTGATTTAACTTCAGGGCAGGAGCTAATGGGGACACACAGGATGTTTTCACTAATATTAGTGGGTAACAAGCCTGATTCATTGATTTGGGTCTTTGGAAAATACACCTCAGTACCTATAAATCCCTAGTCCTGGAAAGCAGTTTTTCTCCTTCCTGTTGCCTCATTCTTCCTACTGTGGCATTTCCACAAGAGGCTGCAGAAATAGAGGGGGAGATGCAGGTGGGGAAGTCTGGTGGTGTCCAGGAACAGTGTATTTTTGCTGTCGCAGCTTGAGGATTGCAGTAGATCTTCGGGATGCTACCAGATACAGGTTTTGCCTTTGTGTTTTTCATTAGTTCTCTAATGGCCTTTCAGGGGGAAGAAGCACTGTGACAATGGGCTGTACAAATGCTCCATTTGCCATCTGGAGAGAGGAAGTGAGGGTTGGGTTTTTTTATGCCTCTGTTTAATCTGCAATAATTTGTTTATTTGCCTGGTTAGTAGGTTGTGGGGTTTTTTTTTCTCCTCTCAAAGTGAAAACCCAGGAAATTGTGTTTTGCTGCAATGTTTTGTTTTCGTGCCGTAGTAATTGAAGGTTTAAGTTATTGCCTCTCCAGCCTTTTTCCCCACGTTAAATCAGTGATTAATGCTCACTTGCCCAAATGTGAGGGGATTTGAGCTCCGGTCTGTAGGAGAGTTTGTTGATCACCCTGTGAGGGTGAAAGAGAGAGACCCCTCGGTCCCTCCTACTGCGGCTATTTCAGTATTCACTCAGCTAGAAAGGGAGCATACGGCAGATTCTCCAGCCTGGTGGTTAGGGCTTGCGTTTGGGAAAGAGAATCACTCGGTTCCAGTCCTTGCTTCGATGAACCTGACATTGAAAAGCTGACAATGAAAGCAGCTTTATTAATATTGCCAGCTCGGAGCATTCAAAACTCACGTGTCAATCTCCTGAATGTTGAGATAGTAGAAAATACACTGGTATCTTTGGCTTCTTTTTATTTCCCTTTTGGGTTGGAGCTTTTGAAGGACACGTTTTCAAACTTTATCTTATGACCATGACCAGGGCTAGGACAAGTAGAGTGCTTAAACCCTTCCCCTCCCCTTTCAATAATCCAGTTGGAGGGAGTTTTTCCTCCTCATTTTAGTTTAGCAACACCTTTGTGCTGCTCAGCAGAGGAGACAACCTTTTAGTGAAGGCACTTCCAACTCCGGGGCAAAAGAACCACCTCCTCCCCCAAATCCTTGCCTCCAAGGGGGATATTCATACCTCCCTTTTATTCTAGTGCTGAATTCAACTCACCGATTGAAAAAGAGTAACCTTGGAATGTCTTTTACGTATTTAGCACTATTTCAGCCTGAAATGATTGCTCCTGTTTAGTTTGCAGCAGAGCCTGACCAGCTTTGCTCCCAGCGACCTCATTTGAGCATCATTGTCAGGTTGTTTTTTCTGCTTTCTCTCCTGATATTGAAATTGAACCAATAACTTGCCATTAAACAAACAGGTCTCTGTTGACCTAGAATTAAAATTTCAACCTTAACCCATTTCTCGGAACGATTCAGCAGCACTTACCAGTAAAAAACAAACTCAAGCTGATGAAAGGGTATCGGAGCCTGTGGGGATAGAACAGAGCAACCCAAACCAAAAGGCAGAGCCATGATGGGACATTTTGAGCACCCTGTATTATGTGGTCAAATAGCAAAGGCCGGGATCAATTTTAGCTTTTGGCTCTACCTGCTGCTCCTGGGTATCCCTGCCCCACAATAACAACACCAACTGGTACCTGCTCATGTATAATGCCTCTTTACTAACCTGCAGTGAAAGGCACCAACGTGTAATACATTTGAGCAAGGTAAGAGAGGGAGCAGAGGAAGGAGTTGTCCTCCACCGATGTTAGCTCACCTGAAGTCTCCCAGCGATGCTCTGGTCCCATACTGGAGGTTGTGGGCACAGGAGTGAGGTTTCTTCAGGTGCTTCTCTCCCACAGCTCCTGCCCCAAACGCCAGGTCTGAGCCTGAGCGTATCACTGGGAGCTTTGTGCAGTGCCTGGGGGTTCGTTGCTGTGTGGGGGACAGATGAGATGATTTGGGGAAGGGGCCATTTTGCTCATTCCCCACCTCTGTCATTAACACTGGAGGAAGAGGGTCTCGGAGGAGCTAGCCTCTTCTAAATTTATAAACAAAATACTCAACCTTTCCAAAAGCAGCAGGGCACCTCCATTTATTGAGCAAGAATGTGCGAAATGCAAGAAGCCTTCCCTTTGCATCTCCAAAATAATGAGCTGCAGCGGGTTAAAAGAGTGCAGCAGTTAAAAGGAATATTGCTTTTAAATTCACCACATTTGAAGAAATCCTTAAAGAATTCCTACAGACGCCTTAGTGGCTGATTTCAAACTAGCTTCGGTTCAAAACACAACATGCTCTGACACGATCCCATGGGAGACCAGTGTAATTTGTTCTTATTTTGAGTTGTGGTGCATAATAAGGTCACGTTCCAGAGATAAGACCACTCTAAGATGCATGACTTCAATTTTGGAAAATAATTCCCTTTCCTACGCTGAAGGTTTCATTCTTTGCAGGCTCAGAAGAGCTGAAGGAAATGAAACGGCCTTGAAGTAGCAGTTGTACACTCACCTGTGGCTTCCTAGTCCCCAGCTGTAACCTTCACAACATTTAACTGTTATTCTTCAATTGGATAGTTTGAAGATGGGCCATGCCCATTCATATCTTTGTTTCAGCCCATGTCTTGCTGCATGGTGTGACACGGTACAAACCATGATTCGTAGAAGTTCCTTGGAAGTGACTCCAGGGATTTGGGATTTTCAAAACAGTATTTTGAAAAGTTAATGGCTGTTTAAGAGCAACGACAAGCCATTTCAGCTGGGGATGAGTCAGTTGGAAAGGTTCTTAAAGCAAGTTGGTAGGAGTCAGAGAGACTCAGGGAAAACTGGTGTTTTGCTAGAACAGGTCAGAGTGGGAATTGCAACTTCTATAGGAGGAGAAATATTCCAGTAGGTTAAAAATGCTTTAAAAACCAGGGGCTTTCTTGGGACTAGGAACTTTCCAAAGTAACTTGCTTGCACAGAAGTAGGATGGGAGACGTGGCTGGAGGTGCTGCAGGTTTCTCCCAGTTGTAGAGGGAGGCATTTGGTGAGGATTGCGCTGCCTTCGGGAGTCCCATCGTGGGCTCTGAGAGAAAAGAGTGACTGTATTTGTATTTTGTTAGCCCACTTGATCCAGCTGCTGGAAGTCCAGACTCCTGTGCATGTAGCAGCTGGAAAGGCTGAGTTCACGTTGATAAGGGAGGGTTTGGGCAAGACCTTGGGTGAGTGACTTTGTCTGTGTAATGGGGATGTGTCTTTTCTTGACAGCAAATTGCAAAATTAGGCATGTTAGGAATCACAGAACTGAATAAGGGGTTCTATAATAGTAGACCTATAGATAATATCAACCTATATAAAAGAATAGATCTATAGGAATAGTATTTTCGACCTGGTTAGATTTGTGTGTTCTCAAGTGCTTTGTCTTAGCCAACAATTTCGCTCAAGCCGGCTCACAAAATACATCTTTGTGTCCTAATCTAGAAGAAGCTTTCTGAAGGGGAAAGCCAGATCCTGTAATTTTGGTCTGAAGAAGATCATCTGATTTAGGAAAACCACCAGGAATTGTCTGCGTAGATGTAAACTGTCTTTCAAACAGAGATGTGGCATTAGCACTTCCCTCTCCACCACCACTGATCCTTAGCTGGAAAAGCACTTGTGCTATTCTTCTTGTGCTAAAGTTGGCCTTGTAACACTAGTCTTGAGATTAAGGGGTCGATCCTGAGTATGAGTTGTAATGCAAAGACTGAGATTGGAAGGAGAGGATCATGTGGAGGAGGAGCTCGCTCGTGAAGGCAACTGGCACCAGGCACAAGAGCTTGCTGCAGGCAGCGGGTGCTGAGTGCACAACCCTCCACGTTCCCTCTACGAAGGTGGCTTTGCTGCAGCCACGTGTGTCTGGCTGTGGCTTATCCCCAACAGAACGAGCCTTCCCAGCAGGAAATACTGCAGCAATAATCTTACCAGTGGCCAAGACCAAGCTGTAAAGTTTTCCAAGGCCACCGCTGCATAAATAACGCGTTGCGAAGGCTTGATTTAAAGCCCAGAGAGTTGTAGATGTTCCACAAGGCCAGAAAGCAGAGAGAGGCAAGTTAGGGGCACAGTTTATTTCAGAAGCATAGGAACTGGGAAGTCTGGGCTGTATTTACCCAGCTGGAAGCAGGCTTCACAGCTATTTATTCCTAGGTTTTGCCTCAGGTGTGTATTCTCCCATTAGGGCTAAGTAGCCGGAACAGGCCAAATACATCTGAGGTCACTTTTGGCTAATTAACATGGCAACAAGTGCTGATTAATTAGTTTGGGCCCGAAATTAGCTGAGATAATTTTTGCAACGGCACAGGCCATAGATTTATGAGCACTGCTTCTCCAAGACAAACAATACCCTGAAAACATTGTTTGTATAGAAACCTTCATTCACCCAGTAAATTACTACCTGGATTTCTCAGAACTTCCAGAGTAACTATTTTATTTCATTTAACTGCATGGGTTTTATTTCTTTTTACCTGGTGGAAAAAACCTTACCTTCTGTGGCATCCAGTGCCGATCTCTTGCCTCAGCAACCTCCTCTGCTTGATGTGTTCCTGTGTGTTAGAGCCAGGTAAAACACCTCTGGAGACCGAGGTCTAGGTTTTCTGAACCGCTGAACATCACAGTAGGGAAAAATGTTGAGATCTCCTTGAAAAGCCTGATGTCCTCTAGTCATCAACATGCTTAATGCACAGACTTGCTGACTTTAATAGGTCAGTGAACTGCAGATGCTGGTGATGATTTACTACGGTAGTACTGTGGGTTTACCTGTCTGCTGGATATCCAGCAACCCGGGCTATCGGGCCTCGGAAATCATGGGGAAATTCCCATTCCACCTGCATGAAGAGGCTCTGCCCTTTGTAGGGTATGTGCCATAGGTGTGTGCTGGGAACACTTTGTCAGCTGATGATAAAGCTGACGTTGTGTGAACGGTGATGTCTAAGAAGTATTGGACTTGCTGCTTTAAGATCTGCGGGCACTGCCAGGTCAGAACGTGCATCAGAGAGGCCTTCGCCCCTGCTAAGGAAACTTGTGCCCACAGTAGAACAGTGTGTGAGACCTCCCTGTACTGTGGGTACCCTGCCCTGAGCCCTCCTCTTGGAAGTCTCTCTGGGGGTGTGCAGGTTTCTGCTTGGCCTTTGGCATTTCCATAGGCAGCCGCTGAGGAGCAAAAAGCCCTGTTTCTGGTCCAGCTCCCCAGGCCATCCCATGGTGGGGGCATCTCTGCAGACTGCTTTAACAGAAGGGCCCAGCAGCGTGTTTGGAGCAGGTATTCCCTTTGAAAGAGACTGATTTTGTGTTTGGCTGTCATTGTCCATCCGACTGCAACCACTTTTGAAATAGGACCTTGCCAAGGGGAGCAGCTGCCTGGGCCTCACTCGGAGAGATCAGCTCTGCTGCTGCTGCCATCACGGCAGCTCAAGAAGCAGGATTTCCTTTGCATGGGACTCTTAGTGTCCACATCAGGTTGAAACCATGAGTGTTCACATTTCTCGGGAGCTGGAAGCCACTAGCAGCAGAGATGCACAGTGCATAAAATGTCTGCTAGTAAAGGAAAAACTCATGGAGCAGCTACAAGTTGCTGCCAGTTCTCAAATCCCGAACTGGCCTGTCATGTCCTTGGGACTACCAGGGTACCCACAGAGGGAAAGATCACTCAAGTCTTAATGTGCCTCAAACCCAACACGTTTTAAATGAGGTGTTTAGTGCTCAGTGACTAGCAGGCATAGTTGTCATGTCATGTTGCCATTGCGTAAGGGGTGGTTTGTAACTCAGCACTTCATCCATTCATCTGTCCGTCCATCCCTCCCTCGTAACTCTCCTCCTCTCAGCTCTTCTTGGCTGGACCACCTTGCAGGGCTGCAGTCCTTGTGCTGGGCAGGGTGGCCCCAGTGGGTGCCAGGTACAATAACCAGCTGCTTCTGGGAGGTAGAAAGCTTCAGGTCCCTGCAGAGGTTTGTACCTAGGAGCAGACAGCATGAAGCAGTGCTGAGCTGCCAGGCCACTCTCTTCCACAGCCATCAGCCCCCTCTGATGGCAGCCACAGCGATGGTGGGTGCCACGGTGCCTCACTGGGGCCGTTGTTGTTTCAGTGGAGCCCACCCTGCACCGAGTGAAAGCAGAGAGCATATTCCCTCACTACGGTGCATATTTGAGCTGCATTAAACCTTGATGATGATTATATATAACCCATCTCATGCAATTTCTTCCTTATTCAGCTTTTCCCTTTTGCCGGTTTGATAGGATTTTTTTGTAAGTGATCATTGGATTTTAACAAGTGCTGTCCAGAGGGACCCCATAAAAGTTCATCTGAAGCACATTTTTGCTACTAAAGCCTCTTTAGTTGCAAATTTTTCTCCCTCCTCCTCTTTTGCTTTTTATTTGAGCTGAAAGAAGCTGGCAGGGCTGGCTATTGCCCAGAGCTAAGAAGCATTAGAACCAGTCTGGCAGGAGGCTTCTCTTCCTTGATGGGACTCTTCTCAAATGAAAATTCATGTGAATTTGCAGGGCCTTCATTAAATGAGTCACACGATTAGTAAAAAGGTGTGTCTTGCAAAGGGTCTGTTTATCCCAGTGATGACAGAAGCTCCTGTAGCTGTCACCCAGAAGCAATCCTACAGCAGGATCTACAGATCATCTACAGCTGATGAAGATGGAAACCTCGGAGAAGACTCCGCAACCCCAAGTCCTTTGGTATATTTTTCTTTGCCAAAGTCGCTAACGCTGATGCATCACTTGATTCCATTTCATTTCATTTCTGGGGATCAACTGCAAATTCCTGGCCATGAGTGGTCATTCGTGTTCCCGGCAGGGCAGCAGTTACGTGCCAAGAGCCCGTGCTCTCCAGATAGTTACAGCTGAGTGTGTTAATTCCATTTCACAGCCTACTGGGATCCTTCCTGCACCATTGACATGTGCTGCTAAATGGCTGCTTCATGTCCTACCTCAGAAGGAACGGGTAACATGGACCCTCAGACTTAAGAGCATTGTGTTAAGTGTTTTGTTGGGAGCTAACACGGACCAAAGTCTTCTGCTTGGATTTCCCTTGTCATGTGATTGCTCCGACATCCATTGTAATCCAGTTGTCCCAGAGCTGCTTCATAGCATCTTGTCCCATGAGTCTCCTTCCAATCTTTGTTCTTGCAGCTTGTCAAGTTTTCTTTGCTGCTTTCTCCTACAACACCTTTTCCCTTTTTGTGATTTTTTTTTTTTTATTTTGAGCTTCTTTTGCCTGTAACCACAACTAAATCCTTCCCAGGTTTCATTATCCATTCTGCTGCTTCTGCTCTATTTCCTGTGAGGTCTGAGCTGTTTTTCTCACTATGTATTAGTATATTGTCCCAGTATTTAATAGCACCTAATGCATTTTCTTCTCAGCTGCATACTTGAGGGAAACCTTTACATTTCATGCTCTCCCTTCACTGTCCTGCTGCAAGCCAAGAGAGTCTGAAAAAACCCAAATGGTTGTATAAAACTGATTCTCTGCATTACTGGGACCTAGACTGGCCTGTGCAGCTTAGCAGAGGCTAATGGAGTCAGTTGGTAATTTAATTTCCCTCAGTTGGTAGTGAGGAGAAAAGGGATCTCCAGAGGAAAATTCATCCCAAATGTTTTAGGTCTGGATGAATCACTTTTTGAAAAGTGCTTGTTTCTCTTTGGCTTCTGCTCTTTTCAGCCTGCTGGGACTTAAAATTTCGGGGTAGTCTTCAAACACTGACACCTCTATTTGACATACTCATGTGCATCAAGAACTGCACTTTGAACAGTGATGTTAATAGTGATATCACCTTGCTAGCTTTTAATTAAGACTAGACAAGATAATAGTGATGAATTCAGGCTGATCACAGGCTGATCTGATCATCTAATCCTGTGAATTTATACCGATCAGAACGCAAGCTCAGGCTTTTGGGAGAGACTGGAAAGTTGCATTGTGTGGCAGGCACTTGTTCCCTGGTTATGCCACAGTAAATTCAGAATCAAACAATCAGCACGTCCGCATTCAGTTGACATTTACATCAGGTTAGGATTTTAAGCCCTTGCTGGGTCTTTAAACCCAGAGCACTGCTTGTTGCACTGGATAGGCATTTGTCAGTGGAAAGTCCTTCAGTGGCCCCTGAGCTCCACACCTTGCATCCAAGCTGTAGCAGTAATAACAGATTGCTGCACGTTTTGCTTGATTTGTGGTTAATACACAGTGGAACTGGGAAATTAAGCAGACCTATAAATAGCAGGTCTTATAAATACACCTGAGGCTCTTGAGCATTGGCCCACCTGTGAGGAAACCTGAGCTGGAGTTGAACACCTTCAGTCCCTCTGAGGGGACATCATGAGCAGGGCACAGTGGTCAGATCTCCCTTTCCCTCCCTTCCAAAAAGGGCTGTAGGTGCCAGGCAGAAGCTGGGTGCTGCCTGTTGGGATACAGCTGCTGGCAGCATCCTCTGGCCAGGAGAAGGGTGCACACATGGATGTGCAGAGGTTTAGAAGTCGCTCAGTGGCAGCCACCCCTGTGGTGTCTGTACCACCATGATGCTCTGGAACAGTTTTGGGTTGCCCCTCTTCCTACAAGGCTCTCAGGGGAGCAGGAGTGGACAGACCTGCGAGCTGGGATAGGCAGGGAGCTCTCCTGCATCAGCTCTTTTCCTGTGCTGCTCCCAAACTGCGGATGGAAATAGAAACCAAGAGTTAGCTGAAATCAGCATTTTCTGGGTGGAAGATACAGGCTACTGTCATTCTAGTTTTGAACTGGGAGGACAGAAGCTGTCTGAGTTGCAGGTCTGAGCCTGCTCAGCCTGAGCACAGCCCCTCGGGACCCAGCCTGGGCTCCAGTGGCTGAGGTCACCTCTGTCACTCTGTAGCAAATGGGAGAAAGAAAGAGGGGTATGGAAGGAAGGTAGAAAGCCAGTGATTAATGTGTCAAATGGGAGAAGGAAATAGAGTTTGTAGGGAAGGAGGAAGAACAAGTATAACAAAGGTTGTCAGCAGATGGTCCTCAGAGCACCAGGGCCATAGAGTTTTCTATGGCTCCATGGAGATGGATGCACTCCAGCAGGCTCTGCCCTCACCAGGTCCCTCACTGGGTGTGCTCCTGTGTCCCCACAAGCCCAGGGTTCACTTTCTTCTGGTTCCCTCTGGAAGGAAGATTCCTGGATGTGGTTTGGATGGTGATGAGCTGGACAGAGACGAGGGACAAATCACCAAAGCATTATGTGTGCATGCTTTGGTTCATAAGGAGGTGCAGGCTCCAGGTGAAACTTTCTTAGGAGCATCTCGTCCATGGCAGCTCTCTGCTAGGAGAGCCAAGCTCCTCTTTGCATGTTCTCCTCTCCAACCTGGCAACCTTGTTTTGCAGGAATGGTGGGAGCTGCCTACCTGGAGCAGCAATGTCTCGGTCCAGTCTGACGTAGATGATGGGCCAGAAGTGGGGAGGAGGCATTCACACAAGTGCATGTGCCCACACACGTGAAAGCTCATGAGCTTCACCCTCCTAAGAATCCAAGATGAAGAGGAAGGGAGAAAAGGTTTAAAGGTTTGTCGAGCGGGGATCAATGGTAATGTTGTTTCATAGGAGTGAGTACATAATAATGCATACTTACACGTTTAAATCAGTCACAGCCTCTCTGCCTTCTCCACATGGAGATCCCATCAATAGCAGCTTTATGCAGGCAGCAACGTAACCTGGGGACTCCAGCACCAACACGGTGTCAGGGGAAGTTAGTGCAAATTGCTCCATCGCTTGGACATTAAAGCAAGGAGTGATATCACTCTTAAAATAAGAAACCTAACGTAATGTGCTTTAATAGCTGAATAATTGCTACGGGCAAAGAAGGAGGCTTTTGTGAAAGAGGATCGGTGAAAGCCAGGAGTGAGTGCTCATGTCATCACGGCAACGCACAAGAGAAACTTTATTCTCATGGCTCCCCAAAAACGGCTTGTCAAGCTGCCAGTCCCAGATAACTTGGTGGGAGACATTAGAGAAGAGTTAATAAGATGATTGATTTACAGCTGGAAAAAATTAAAGAGTCTGCAAATTGACAGACTGACATTGTTTGAAAGATTTGCCAGAAGCCTCCCCCACTTCTTTTGCAAAGAAGGTCAAATGCTTCCATCAGTCTTTTGCACCCAAATTTGGAGCGTGCAGCTTTTCAACAGGTATTTTGGTGGGCTCGCTGTTGGTTCCCCTTCATGGGAAACGGTTGTGAAACTATTATCATCCTAATTTAGCAATGGAAAAAGAGATCTTAAAAGTCTATACCTTCTTAGGGGAAGAAGTTGGTTTAAAATATTTGTATTTTAATTTACCAGCTGTGGATCAGATCCAAAACCTTTATGAAACTACTGCATTTCTTATAGCTGGATTTGAGTGCAGCGTGTTTGCTTTACTTGTTAGGAAAAATTGTCAACTTTGTCTCAACTCTGTATATATTTTTACGGTGGTTTGCTAGCACAAGGGAAACTAAGGGTCCTTTCACAGCTTTTGGAGCTGGTCCATCGTATTTTTTAAGAATTTACTTTGTAAAAACACTTGTTAAGATTGAAACACATGATTTACTGTTGATAGAAACAAAATCCCATGACACTGGATTGTGTCTTTGCAAAGAACCAACCTTTATTTGTAGAATGAAATTCTCGGTCACAATGGTAGGTTCAACTCCAGGAGTTATTTGCACCTCTGTTGTCTTCAGTAAATGTATTAATTGAAAGTAATTATTGAGACAACACTTTAAAGTTTTCAATCTTCAACCACCCCTCGGAGCTGTTAAGAACAGGTTTTTATTTTTCATATGATTGTTTGCTCCATCAGCAACATAGCTAAGAAGGGACAAGTCTGGCTTTCAGAAATCTTTTGGGTTTCCAAAGGTGTAAGATGTAATGAACAGAACAGAGAAAGATGGGACATTTCAGTTAAAGAGCAAAGAAAGGGAAATAAGGCCAAACATCAGCAATATGGACTTTGAGGTAACAGCAACAAGAGAAACATTACGTCCAATAACTCAGCTCTGTTATTGAAGCCACTTAGGAAAGTGAGTGCCTGAAAAACAGCAACACGATTGATGAACTTGAGTCTCTCTCAGGAAAAAAAAAAAAGTAAACTCTCTGTTAGCTTTCACATGAGATAAGTATCAAGCTGTTTGGGTTCTGGAGATAAATGGAAAGGACCAAGGTAAACTATAGAGGGAAGAGCAGCTGAAGAGGTTTGTTGAAAGCTCTCTACTGTTTGAGTCTGACAGACTCCAAAGCCAGATTACCAAGAACTTATCTCTATAAGACATATTTAGATCTTATCTTCATCAGACAAACTCCTTGGTGTATCAACAGTCTGATGAGTTATCCCAACTTAGGGAGTCTTGTGGAGTAGATCTACTTAAAGAGTGGTTCTCTGTGCTAGAAACCTCCAAAACAATTCAATAACAACTCTCCCACACTAAAAATACTCCTCATTTTTACCTAAATGTGCTCTGACATATGTCAAATTAATTTCATTTCCTCCTTTGCAATAAAAGCCAAGCAATACATGTGATGGCTTTTGAGTGAGGAGGCTTTTGACAGTGTTTGGATTGACGCTCTCGTAACTTAGGGCAGTGCTGTCTGGAGGAACTCGCTGTCTGAAAGGTGGGATTTGGATATACACTTAGTTGGAAACACCTTAGCAGAACAAAACCAATCTTAACAAGCCAAGTAACTGATTAGGAATCTTAGCAGTGTAACAGTTGGTAAAAACTGTGAAATGGTACATTTAAGAAGAACACGAATGTGCAAGCACCGCGTCAGAATTCATCGACCAAAGAGCAGGGTGGTGTGAAAGTGGATTGCAAGCTAAACACGGACCAATATTGCAATATAATGGCAACTCTCAGCCAAATCTCATTCAGGGGGATGCATGAAGGTAATTGCTTTGCTTTCTTAGCGCTCACGTCCCTCTTTGAATCTGGTCCTTTCGACAAGGACAGAGACAAGGCAGAGGCTGGAGGTCAGCAGAGTGATGCAAAGCGCAGGACCAGCTGCAGGGAGCAGTTGAAGAAGGTCAAAGTGTTTGAGAGGTTCGGGAGGTGACTCTGTGACAGCAGAGATGTTGCAGGAGATCAGTGACTGGCTGGTGCCTTTGCACTACAGGCAGAGAAACTCGGCAGCATTTACTGGGGTTTCTGTAGCCTGGCAGAGGAGCTGTGGAGTGGCTGAAACTCTTCCCTTTCTCTAGAAAACTTCTTAGAAAACCTCATTGTAAAGTTTATCACAAGTGCTGTTTTCCAGGTGTGCAGCAGCGAGGAGGTGAGGGGATGCTGGTCCTAGCTCTGGCCCTGGCAGAAGCGAGGTCCCAGCAAGGGCTGTGAGGTGCTACCAGCAGCGAGGGCCATGGTTCTGCAGCTGCCCAGCTCCCAGACACACCAATCAGTAGGGAAAGGGCAATCCCAGAGCTATCCTGGGCCGGTTTTGTGAGAAAATTAATGGGGCTATGGAAAGAGGGGGATGCCTAATGCCACAGCCCTGTGATTGTAGAGCATCCCTGTTCTTCACCCGAGCCACTTTCATAATGCTAATTTATTTTTAGTGAAAACATTTTTCTCTTTCTCTTAATATTATTTCTCACTGAACATTTCTCTTACCACAGTGAAACTTTTTCTTGTACTCTGCTTTAGAGTTTCATGTTTCTGGTAGGTGAGGTGTGATCACTGCTGGAGCAAGCAGTCCTTTGAAATACCAGACTGATAATTTTTTTTAAATTAAAAGCCCAACTAAAACAGAATCCAGCAGCTCAGGGGTGAGAGGCAAGGAGAGATTATTGCTAAGAAGAGCAAAACAGGGGGATAAAATGTCCAGCTTTTGAAAAGTCCTTTCCGTAGTGACACAGTTCTCTGTGTTTGCAGCTGACAGAATAAATTCAAAAATATTCCTGCCAGCCTTAAAAATGCTGCTTTAGGAAATCTAAGGTTGCCTAATGGACTGGAATATAATCTCCATGTTTTCAGTTTCCTCTGTTTTACCCAAACCATTCATGTCAATAATTAAAGGATAATGAGCCGAACAGTTTTTCCCTTTGTAACCAACCCTCCCTGGATAGAGATTCAAAATAATAATTAAAAAAAAAAAAAATAAAAGGGAATCCTGTCTACTGAACATGCCTGCAGATAATAGGAATATTCTTCACTTTCCCTCTCCTGGGGTTTCCTTGCTGCCATCTATCAGTCAGCTGCCACACCATGGGGGGGTCATTAGGGGCCAGGGAAGAGGCTGCCCTCGTGCAGGATGATCCATCAAAGCCCACGGGCCCCATACAGGTGCAGCCTCCCTCAAAGGCCATGGGTTCTCATGCATCCAGGGAGAGGAATCTCATTGATTAGATAAAAAGAAAAATGGGCTGATTTTAATTACAACACTTCTTAAACTTTTCTTGACCTCTCCCTGATGCTGTCACCTCTTGGACCTGCTCCCTTGCCCAGCCTGTACTGATGAGCAGGGAAAGGCAGGGCTGGTGTTAGCCACGGAGTGCTGCCAGGAAAGGGATTCTTCACAAAACCAGCATTTTCTGGTTTATTCACTTTTTATATTCACTGTTATTCACTAATAAGTTCAAGCAGGAAAGCATTCCTAAATCTTTTCAAATGCATATCATAGAATCATAGAAAGGCTTAGGGTAGAAGGGACCTCAGAGATCACCTAATCCAACCTCACAACTAGACTAGATTGCTCAAGGCCTCATCCAACCTGGCCTTGAACACCTCCAGGGAGGGGGCGTCCACAGCTTCTTTGGGCAACCTGTTCCAAGTCTCACCACCCTCATACTGAAGAATTTCTTCCTAAGATCCAGTCTAAACCTCTTCTTCTTCAGTTTAAAACTATTTCCCCCTGTCCTATGGCTGGACACGCTTGTGAAAAGTCCCTCTCCAGCCTTCCTTTGGGTTCCCTTCAGGTATTGGAAGGCAGTTGTAAGATCTCCCCAGCGTATCCTCCTCTCCAGGCTGAACAATCCCAGCTCCCTCAGCCTATCCTCATAGCAGAGGTGCTCCAGCCCCTGGATCATCTTTGTGGCCCTCCATTGGACTTGTTCCAATACATCTATGTCCCTCTTATGGTGGGGACACCAGACCTGGATGCAGTATTTGAGGTGGCATCTCACGGGAGCAGAGGAAATCCCTTGATCTTCGTATGGATGGATTCTCACCACCTCGTAGGCATTTCCCTGGGGAACCCAAGGCAATGGCTTTGTCCTTCACTCCCTGTCCCCAGCAGGGTCACATAGATGTCACCATCAGGAAACTCATCCAGCAGTGCCCAGCCTCATACGAGCAGCAGCTCTCCTGGCCCATGACCTTTCTTCTACGAGGAGCCTCGGCCCCTTCAAACACCTTATTGACAAGCACTGGGCTTTCAGAGGATCTGGCTTTTAAAAAGTGGCTTGTGTAGCATTAAAGGGGCTTGTCAGTAAAGACAGATCAGCGTTTGATATTTTGAAGGGGGCAAAGTTCCTTCTTTCTGCTTTTCTCCTAAAAACTGTCCCACACCCATCCCTTCATCCCAGTCTGCTGCCCCTGGCCACTGGGGCCATAAATAAATTAGTTACAAGCTTTTCCAAGCTGTAAATTTAATAATAAAACAGGAAAAAAAAAAAAAAGAAATACAGCAGTCTCTAACAGCTTTCCATGATGGAGTTTGGGAGCTTTTCAGAGCCATAAAATATTTATTTTGGGGTTTTTTTCTTCCATTAGGTCTTAATTCTCAATATTTTATAAGAAGTTAAATTATCCGGGAGAACTGAGTTTTCATTTTTGGGAGTTAAAAAAAACCCCAAACATTTGCCCAATTAGAAAATGACCATCAAGCACAGAGCACAGGGAACATTTCTGAAGGAGAGAACTGAGCACAGAAAGAGCTGAGCAAAAACTTTAAAAAATCCAGAGCTGTTTATTTTTTTCCTTCAGAGAGGACGAGTTTTAAGAGCTGAAGAGATTGAAATTCATTTTTGCACTTTTTTATCTTTTGCCCCGAAAGCAAACCAGTGCTCCTTGTTCTCTCCTTTCAGCAGGGGTTTGTTTTCTGGGCCCTGTTTGCTGGACTGAGCCCTGCTCAGCTCCCACCTGCACGTCCCTGTGTCCTGTCACCCCAGCCATGCACCCGCAGCGCCCGCCCGCCCCGTGCCCTGCACACTCAGCCCAGGGCAAATATGAGTCCCAGGATCTAAATTCAAATTGCAGTGCTAGGACTCTCTGCTGAGAGTCTTCTGGCCCCCTAAAAATGCCTTTTTTTTTTTTCTTTTTTAAATGTAAAAGCTCAGAATTGCTTCTGTCTGTGCCAGAGCATCCAGGTCTCATGGATGTCTTAGGGTCTCTTGGCTCAGCCAAGAGGGAGGGGAAGGGGGACTGGGAGAAAGGGGACATGTTTCATCAGAGCAAAGCCACTGATAAAACAGGTAAAAAAAAGTTCTTGTCATCTTCTCATACAATAAATAAGTTTGGCCAGCACACAGCAGGGTCTGCCTTGGCACGGGTGTAACTTGTGGGTAAACAACAAGTAGGAATTTCACCCCCAGGAAAGAGAGGGGGGGAGAAACAGCCATATGCTGTGGCACAGATGTGGTGTGTAGGAGACACCAAGTGACCAGCAAGATGGGTGGGAGGAGGTGGCCTGGGGGCACCCATCTGTATAGCCCTCGGTGGGAATGCACAGATATTTGCCAGTTTGCTCCAGCAGAAACCAAGCTTTGGCATATTTCAGACCTTGTCTAACCACACAAAAATTTCTCCCATGACCCACTTTTGCATCAGGACTAGGCAGCCTCTCTGTTGACACATCCAGGGCGTCACGGTGCCGTGAGATGTCACCTCATTGTACCCATGGAGGCAGTTTTCTGCCTCCTCCTTTGCCTACGCAGAGGCTGGACGAGAGCTACGGCCCCGGGAGCAGCACTGGGCACCCACAGTTAGTGACCGACAGACACGGCTACAACAGAGCGTGGTGGGGGTGCAGTTTGTCATAACCATGCTCGTTAATGGCACACAGTTAAAGGTTCTTAATTGTGACCTCACTTATCAACATTCAATTGTTTTACTATCCGAGGGGCAAAGCTGGGTTGGATGCAAAGAGATGGAGGCTCATCCTTCCCTCTGATGAACCAGTCACCCTCTCTCAGCGCTATCTCCATCCCCACCTCCTCCTTGTCCCCTCAGTTTGGGAAATAATTTGCATTCTTCCTCTGAAAGCATTAATTGTGAGGAGGACAGAGTCCCAGGCAATTTGAACCAGCCTCATTACTGACTGAAGGCTCGTTTTGAATCGGCGTCCGTCAAAACAACAATTGCAACGCTCTGGCCCAGCACCAAAACTGTACTGGGAGGGCTGGTGGGAGTAGACGGGGGTTTTGTTCCCTGGGAGCCAGTTGTGCACCTTTAATGATGACTGTTGCGGCCAGCTCCTGCCTGATTGCTGCACAGCCCACTGCGTCCTTTCCAGCTTTAAGCCCTTATTACCCAGCAGCAGGATGAAAACCACGGGCAGGGACACGCTGCCCCTCCGCCCCGCTGCCCACCATGTGGCAGGGCTCCCAGACAATGTCCCTCTTCTGCAGCCAGAGACCACCCGCAGCAGGAGATGCCACTTGCAATTAGGACGTGTTTGTTTTCTGCCTTGCCTGACTTTGTCCCAGATGGAGGAGAGCTGCAGCCTGGGCCGGGGCGAGACGTGAGCAAAGCTCTTTGCGGAGCGTCTCGGCCAAAAGGGCTGGAGTGCCTTCTGCTCCTCTGCGTGGGAGGACAGAGGGCTGCTCAGGGGCACGGGGAGGGCTGCACAGGTTTTCAGCCAGGCCTTGCAACAGCTCCTGGTGGCTTTTTCCCCCCCTCTCTTCTTGCTTCTCTCCTTTCCTTTTGTCTCGAATTCCCATCTTCACCTACCTCTCAGCTCATGGATGGGATGGGACGATCTCATCGTGCTTCACGTGTCTTAGATGTGTAAGTGAGGGACACACATCAGTGTGGGGAGATAGGAGTCTAAGGCAGGTATAAGGATGTGCCTGCCTTTCTTCATGACCTTTATGGACATCAGCCCCTCGACTCTCCTTCCCTCCTCCCTATCTCACTGGCTTAAACTGCTACGTTATCCTAAGCTGGCTGGTGACTCTTGAATGGTTGAGAAGGATGTAAGGGAAGAAAAGAGAAGGGGTTTTGCAGCAGCATCCAAGGCTGCTTTGACCCAGAGATTCTGTTTTTAGCTCACCTCTGCTTTCTTCCAACCACTAAGAGAAGGTGGGTAAGAGAAAAGCAACCACAGATCAATGTAAGGGTTGGGGCTGCCGCCAGTGGGGCCAGCAGACTTTTCCCCTGATGCTGGACCAGCTCTGCAGGATGATCACCACATTCATAAGTAGCTAGGGGAGTACTTACTAGAGGTGAGAGTAATCCTTCCAACAGTTTTCTTTTGTGTGTGCTCTTTGTAACCTATGCTGAAATATCAGCATGTTAGAGCAAAGGAGCTGTGCTTAGAGTGCTTTGGGATAAGGGCTTTGATAGCCTGGGCTGTACGTGTGCAGCTCATCACCACCATGCTTCTCATCCTGGTGCCCAGCTGAGAGAAAGTGGTCCCCAAACAGTCTCATTGTAACTGTTTTCTCTAAACATTTACAACCAACAAAATGTGCCTGTGTGTGTTCAGCAGAGGGCTAGGAGAAAACCAGCAGCTGCTCCCTGCATTCCTGCTGGAGCTTGTGTATATTCCAGTGCTTTTTAAAGGATCTATTTACATTGACATTTTGGATCCTTCTTCACTTCCTGAGCAGACTGGGCCAAATCCAGCACTGGTGCAAAGAGGGGGCACTGCCCTGACATCAGCACAGTCTGCTGGGTGGGATGGTGACCTGTGTTCTTTTTCCATGATGCATATGTGGGATCTTCTGCTTTGCTTGTCCTTATGAAACCAGGTGCTGCCACCTGGCAGTCTTGCTGGAGTGCCCAGACCATGGTCTGTGCTGGAGGACCCTGTCAGGCTGGTATCTCGTGGCCATCCACAGCACCATCTCCTGGGGCTTCCCCACCGCTGGCCCAAGCAGGCAGGGATGCTGCTGCACACACACGGCCCTCAGCACATCACGTAAGTCAGGGCAGCTCAAAGCTGGCAACCGTGGGCAACCCCCTTGGATGTCCCAGCTTCACCTGCAAACGACTTACCACAGCACTGCAGCTTCTCTTGCTTTGAAACAGAGGCACGGCTACTTGTAGGATGTTTTATAGCTGGATACATTGTGTTGGCTTCAGGAATGAGCACAGACCCACCAGAGAAGGGCGGCAGGAGATGGTCTGGCTTTCTGCTCAGCAGGAGCCACAGCTCGTCTCTTAGCAGCTTCTTGTGAGATGTAATGAAGCAGCTCCTGAACGTAGGCTGTGAGGAAAGAAAATGCCATCCGGTAGCTCCATGTTGGGCTCTGGAGAACAGTATTTTTATCAGGCAGCATGTGGTAATTTCAATCTTTCCCTGTTTAATGTTGTCTCAGAGCAGCACAAACCCCATCTTGTTCCCTACGAACCATTCATTTGGATGAGCTCTTAATTGCCCAGAGACAAAATTTTGCCAAGAGGGGGAAAAAAAAAAAAGAGACAGGCAGTTATGAGTGTCCTCGTGAGATAACACTCACCTCAGGAATGCTGCACACTGCCAGGATGGGTGTCCCTGCTCTGCCCTGGGGGCCACCCCCCAGGCGAGGTGCCTCCAGCCATCTTGCTTCTCCCAGCATTAGGTGGACCTTGCTTTAAAATTGCCCGTGGGTCTTCTTGATAGGAAGACAGTGCAGAAGCATCCCCTCTCTCAGGAAGTGCTGGTGGACAGGCTGCTCTGTGCTCTGCTGAAATGTGAGGACCAAAGTGCTCTCAGAGCATCTCAGAGCAGCAGCAGCAGCAGCATCCCATGGCTATGGCTTAATGGGTGGGACCTTGTTGGAGCAGGAGGCACAACATAAAGGGCTGGATGTGACCTGATGACTGTCAGTCTCTCATGGGGCTCTGAAGGGAAATTCCCCCAAGCCCCAGCCTGTGGGGCTGTGTCATGTCATGGATTAAATTCCTTCTGAAAGGCAAAATCAGAGCTTATGGGTGTGGATTACAAGGAGCCATAGGTGCTCTCTACAAAGTGAACGCTTCACCCCTTACAAAGAATAAAATGTGTGAGGCTGCTGAGGCTGGTTTTGGGAGCCCAGCATCTTCTGATTTTTGCTAGTGACATGTCTTGAAGGTACAGGTGATGGAGATACCTGGTCAGGAGAAGAGGAAAAGGGCATTTAGCTGCTGTGTCTGATGCCTCCCCTCCCTGCCCTTTGAAAGGATCCCCAAAGCAAAGGGCAGAATCCATCTGCATTTCTGGTTCATTCCAGATGTTTTTCCTTTGGATGGGAAGATAAAAAGCCCTTAGCCTATAGCAAGATACGTAATGATCTTACTAATATGTAAGCCAAAAAAGCTGCAAGGAGATGTATTTAAGGCCAGAATCATCCCTTGTGCCTTCTCAGAGCCTTGCCCTAGGACCAGGAGAGGACTGGAATATCCTGTGCAGTGTGTTAAAATATCCTGTAACTCCTTCTGCAGAGACATAACCCCATAAACTCAGGTGCTGCCCTGGTACAGCGCAGGGACATGCTCCTCTCCCCTCCAAGCTCCCTCTCATACACTTTAATTATCTGGTGCACCACAGCAGGTATCGTGCATGGTTGGTCACCTTTAATGGCTCCTCAACAGCAGAGATTTAATTAAATTAGCAGGTTCAAAAACAAACATGAAAATGAAGAGAAAATAGGCCTGGCATGTTAAGCATAGAAAAAATTCCTCACTTAACAGTGACATTAACAAATGATGTTCATTACTTATTTTCCAAATGACCAGGCCTGATCTCTGATGGAGATGTGGGGAATTCCAGCAATTCGCTTTTAAATCATTTCACTTTGCGTGATGGAAGATGGGAACCGCTCACCAGGAACACGGCGCTGGGCCGAGGGGGAGAAGCAATTCTTTATGAAAGGCGAGGGCATGTTTCGTATTGGCACAGCATCAATATGACCAGAGACCGAGACAGAGGGAGAGCAAAGTGCAGCGCTGCTTTAATCAGAAAGTGGATTTTAATTCACAGGCTCCGAAGAGGCTGCTGATCGCTTTGCTTCCATGTGGCAGCACCTCCAGAGAGGAAATAAGGAACGGAATGGTGTAAACCAGTGTCATCTCATAGCCAGCAAGAGACCAGAAAAACGACGTCGCTTTTTGCTTTATCCCCCCCTTGAAGATCCATCCTTTTTGTGCCTACAATCTCTGATGAATTCCTAAAACCCCCGAGTTTATTGGTATTTCTGTGTTGCTGTTTGCCATGTGGGTTGCGCTGCGCATCCCGTCTCTGACCCTCCTTTCAGCCCCAGGTTTCATGAATAAACTTTGCAGGAAAAGGAGATGGGAGCTGCTGCTGACTGCAACGTCTTGCTCTGACGGTGTTTGACACGGAGGAGCTTATGCACTTCCACGGCTGCTTTGTTTTCTTCTACCTCACCTTGTGAAGCCCCTGTCCCCGCGTGGTTTGTCACGCCCAGAAGTGTTTGTGGCTGATCCGGTGACCGCAGAAGGGTTTGCTTTTGGAGGCAGAGGTGCTCTCAGGAGAACGTGTGTGTGTTTGTGAGGGACGTTACAGGACACGCTGTACCACAGCCCAAGGGCAAAATAGTACCTTGCTGCTGGGTTTGTCTGGTTTTGTGTTGTCACTGCTGCGGGGGCTGGATGACGTGTGCCTTGTAGGATGCAGGGACCAAACCTCACGGTGGGAGATGTCCCTCACTGTCCTGGGGAACTCATTCCTGCATCACAGCACTGGCTTTGCACTGCTCAGGTGGAGAGGATTTTTAGACACTGCTCTGGATCGCCTGTAATAAAGCGTGTCCTCCTAAGTCCTAGACATCTATAAAAGGCAACCTCTGCTCCAAAGAGCTTGCAGGAATATCTGCCAGTTCCCTCCTGCTGTGGTTACAACTGGATTAACCCCGCACCGGGCAATTCATTACTGCCTCGTGAATCCCAACCTGGTGACAGCCTGTGTTGCTTCACAAGTACAGACACAGAATGTCACAAAATGGTTGGGGTTGGAAGGGAGCTCTGGGGATCATCTGGTCCAAACCCCTTGCTCCAGCAGGGTCACCCAGAGCAGGGGGCCCAGGATCACAGTGTCCAGGTGGGTTTGGAATCTCTGCAGAGAAGGAGACTCCACAGCCTCTCTGGGCAGCCTGGGCCAGGCTCTGCCACCCTCACAGCTAAAAAGCTTTTCTTTCTGTTAAACTGGAACCTCCTGGGTTCCAGTTTGTGTCCATTCCTCCTTGTCCTGTCGCTGGGCACCACTGAGAAGAGTCTGGCCCCATTGTCTTGGTCCCCGCCCTCTACATATTGATAAGCATTGATAAGACCAGAAGCATATTACACCCCTGTAAACAGCACTGCAAGCAGGCAGGGTGGGTTCACATGCTTGTTTCCTACGGTGTTATATACGGTTCTGAGCCTGTTCCTGCTGGAAACTAGAGCATCTTTCTATCACCCACTCATACTTGGCATGTATGTTTGCCTCTGTACAAGCAGGCTGTGTCCACAGTGGGGTTTGTCACCCCTGTGAAGGAGCTGCTGCTGGCCCCAGTGGCACAGCAGGTCCCAGCTCACTGCGGGAGTGTCAGCCTGGGCGGGTGGTTACACCACTCACTACAATCCTTAGCCACTCGTCAGCATGTGCAGGACCTGCCCTTGCTGCTCCAGCACCCGGCAGTGATTTCACATCCTTGTAATACCAGAGCATTGTTTCCCAGCGGTTTTGAGGGGGCAGAAGTGGGGCTGTTAAATGTGGAGGGTTACATTTTCTTAAAATGCTGGTGATGGGCAAATGTATTTCAGATACCCTGTTCTGGCTGAGCTGAGAGGAGAAACCAGTACTGTGGAGCTGAGTGAAATCCACAGTGACTTCTGTGCTGCTCTAGACAACACGGTCAGCTCTGACACAGGGAACTGTTACTGCAAACACCTTCCAGCCCTTTTGTGAAGGACTTAGCAACGGATGGGCATTAAAGTCCGGGTGCCCATCCCCTTTAATGCCAGTGGGAGCCCAGCCACCCAGCACAGTGGATTATGTCTGCGTTCAGCTTAGCAGGAACGGTGTGGGAGTACTGGCAGAGCTCTCCCAACGTGCTATTCTGGTCCAGCTACGCTTCGTACTGGTACAGTCCCCGCCATCCCAGGGACCATATGGGAACTGCAGCTTTGCTGATACAGGCGTCTGTGTGCTGGGACTTGGGTGGACACCGTCCTCTGCATCGGGTGCTGTCAGTCTGTCCAGCAGCAAATGTCAGATGGGTTCCCATGCAGTGAGGCTGAAAAACCTCAGTTGTCTTCTTCTTCTCCTTCCTGGTAGCTCTGAGGAGAAGAAATAGATTTTGGGAGAGGGTGAAGAGTACCAGTGGCACTCTTGCTGCCGTAGTGACCGTCGGGCAGCTCAACAAAAAGTGTGACACGTGGCAGTGTCCCAGCACCAAATAATCCTAAGGGACTTTTTTTGGGGGTGTAATAAAAATCACTTTGTGCCGTCCGGCCTGACTGGCTGCTGTGCTTCTGTCAGATTATCTCTGCACTACAGAAGGGAAATGGAGGCACTGCCACGACAAACCCAGACTGCACAACACACTGGTCCATGGTCCTTGGAGTGGCCCCTGGGCTGTTTAAAATGGAGGAAACACTGTTAGACTGCCTGGTTCTCCAAAGGAGAGGTGTCCATGGTGTATGCAAGGGCTGACAGGAGACAGGGGCACAGGCTCTTGGGTTTCTCTGCCAGGGCTCAGGGGCATGCCAGGCAAACGCTGAGGCTCCCAAAAGATCTTGGGTTCCCCATGGAGAAGACAGTGGGATCTTGACTACCCTGTGTTTACCAGCCAGACACTGAGTGATGACTTGTGTGAACACTACACCAGAGCAAGCAGGAGCTAGCGGCCTCCTCCTCCTCCAGCACCATTCTTGCTGACCGCAGCGTGAGGAAGGCCTGTGCCACAGCAGGAGCCACTGCTGAACTTCATTCATGGAAACCCCAGCTCAGCTCCCGAGGCAGGGTCCACACTGCTGCCTGCATTAAGGCTGGCAGGGGGGGCAGCACCCTGTGCTGGGTGCAGGGCTCGGCCCCAGCTGCACTGATCCTGCACAAAGCCCCGGCGCTGGTCACAGGAGGGACAGTTTCTGCTCAAAGCCTCAGTTTGCTTTAGTTTAGGTTTCAGAGGCAACATGTAAACATTCCCAGTGAAGACACTTCTTCCAAGGGGCTCAGCCAAGTGGGGTTTCCTCCGCCGTGTTTATGGGAAAGCATTTTGTTTAGATAGAAAAGCAAATGAGCAAATCCCCACATTCCTCCCCAGCACATCTCAGCCAGCTCAGCGGCCTCTGGGATGGGACATTTAGCACAAACTCCTGGGAAATTTGCATTCAGAGTCCCTTCTTCAAATCCCAGCCATGTGTCGGTGGGACGTGAGGCACCCCAGGCTGGCTTAGGAGCTGGGAGTTGGTGGGACCCATCAGTGGTAGTGCAGCCTGCAGATCAGCACTTATCCTGAGATCCATCACAGCAGATAAATGCTCCTCCTAAGGGCTCCTCTAGCCCGTGACTCAATACGACAACCTACTTACAGCCCAGGGAGGGTGGAAAATGTGGTGCTGTTCATACTGGGTTCGTGGTAACTGTGACAGAAGAGAGAGTTTGGATTTTGCCCTTCGGGGCTACGACTAGGTTGCAAATTCACCTCTGTATGAACGCGAGCAGAAAGCTTTATACCCATGAAGTACCATTCGAAATAGGCTTTAAGTGAGAATTAATTGGTATCTATACTTCTGAGCAGGGTGAATTTCCCCTGGGCCTGAATAAGTTCTGTCTGAGCCTTTCATGGTGTTATTATTTCTTTCATTAAAGGGGGAGAAAAAAGGGATGAAAATCTCCACCGAGAACAGCTGGTTAATTTTCGCTCTTTATAACAAACTCAGGCCAAGATTTGGTTGCTGGCAAGCACAGAACCAACATCTGCAGGAGGAGAGGCCTCTGGCCTCCCCAGCTCTCTGGAATTTTCCAGCTGATGTGAAATATTTCCCAAGTTAATGACAGCGTCTTTCAAGGCAGGGATGGAGTAGCCAGGTGGTCAGGTTTTTTGGTACATAGCTGGGTATCACAGGGCAAGTGACCAAAGAAAAACCCAACCTTGTGTAGAGATGGGCTCCACAACCATGCTCCAAGAGGTTGAGTTTTCCTTCTGGGGCTGCTTTGAGGAACAGGAGCCTCCTAATCTCATGGTGGCCTTGTCCAGCTTTGCTCCAGTATAAGGCAAAGGTCTAAATATCACTTCCATGTCACCACTGACCTCAAACACTGTCTTGCAAACACTGATACCATGATCTTGTCACCAGCAAATTTCCAGGAGCTTCACACAAGAGATCAGTAAAGCTGTTTATCCCCATACACACCTTGGGGAAATGAGGCCTGGTGCTAAGAAGTGACTTCCCAAGCTCACCTGTCCAGCAGCACCATCAACCTCCTAGAGGGCAATCCCAATGGCCATGGCCTTGCTCGAAGGGCTGATCCTTCACCTCCTGTACCTTTGTGATCTGACTCCAGCTGTTTCCAAAAGTCTTTTGATAGCTGATTGATGGCTTCAGCATGAAATGAAACAGTGGGAGGCACCAAGGGTACCTGCAGAGCAGTGATCTCCATTGGACTGGCACTGAGGGAGGAGGTGAGGAGTGAAAGCATCAGGACTGATCTCATCTCTGACTTTGATCAAGCTGAAAACCCCGGAGAGAGGCACAGGAAAGCCCTGAATTAACTAACATTGGTCAGATACTAACTGCCCTGGAGTGGTGAGCTGGCAACTCTCACTTCTGAGCCTCTCAAAGCCCCTCCATCCTCCTCACAATTGAGCCACAAACCAAAGGGAGCCAGTTCCTGATCAGCAACACACTGAGCATCCACGGGAAGGAGGCAGCTCAGGGGTTAAGGCTCTTGGCAGCAGTTCAGTTGTTCGATGCAATAAAATATTTTATGACATTTTTACAATATTGTGCAACGGGATTTTGAGACCTCAAAAGAAAACACTCTGTAAAAGTAAGATGCAGCTGAACGGAGCAGGCCCAGCAGGTATGAGTTTATCTCTTTTCTTCCTCCCTTCCCTTCTCCCGCTGCCCTCGCTGCAGGCAGGAGCGCTTGCTCCCCACGCCGCAGGCCAGCCCAGCTTCCCCAGTGCTTCTCAGCCCATCTGTGCTGGTTTTATGTGCGTGCCACATACCTCCACGGTGAGCACATATTACATGTTGCTACAAACAGCCCCAATAAACGTGGGAGCCAAGTGTGCCTAAAATATTAGAGCATGTTAAACACTTTTTAACCTGATCCATAACCTTGTAATCGATATAAAAATAACAAGACTCTTCTTTAAATGGGATTCCACGTTTGCTGTTGTCCTTTGGCTGCATGATGTCGTGGCTTGGGACACTGGTGACAGGGCCAGGAGAAGCAAGCTCGCAGCGATCAGCTAAAATCCTTTAGGTCACTAACTTGGTGGCCCCCCCAAACTAACCCAAGTGATTCTGAATCAAGGAAAAACACACTTATCTTGAAAGGACAGGAGTGCTTCGTTTTCTGGTGAGACATGGAAAAAGAGCAGATGTCTGAAAGGAAACACTGAAGTGAGCTCATCAGAAATAAAGCTTATCTCAGTGGTTCAGCATCTTTGCAACCATGTGGAGGCCACCCTCCTTGCAGAAGGCCACGGTCACCTCTGGGCAGTCCTTACCCTCCTGGGAGCTGTGCCAAAGAGCCTTCAGCAGATGTGGGATTGTCACCCAGATGTACTGAGCGTGGCTGTGTCTGTCATTGCACTGTTAGACCTCACAGGAGATGGTCTAAGGTGAAAACTCAGGTTATCTCCAAGCCAGAGATCACCGAAGCTGCAAGAGCATCATGGGGAAGTGCCCCTGTCCTAGGGACAGGACACTGGATGAGCTCCGCCTGGTCAAGGCCAGCAGGGTCAGTTTGATGATCTTCTGCTACTGCTCCAGAAATGAGACTCCCCTTTGAATGCACCATATAGGTAGAAAATTTGTCTGCAATCCCAAGGACTGTTCCAGGTGCTCTGAGATCAAACATCTCTGCATAAAATCCTATGGGAGCTTTAACCCAAATCCCCCAAACTGGGTGGTGGAAGAGGAGTCATCAGCTCCCCCTCACATGCTCTTACATCTCTTTTTCAACCCTTCTGGTAACAACATGGGACAGGAATGTACTTTTATAACTGAGGCAGCAGTGAGGTTCTTCTGTAATCACTTTATTCCAGGAACTGGTGCGCTAAGGAAAATCCCAAATATCACAAGGCTTGGCATAAAATCATACAAGTTGGCAACACTACATTCAGAGTGAGGCGAGCTAAGAAACGCCTAATCCAATCTTCTGCTTTGGTGTTACCAGCACAGTGGCAGAAGATTGCCTGGGGTGGTCGGAAAGAAACATTTGTCCCCATATGGGACGTGTCCAGGCTCTTGGCAGAGCAGAAAGGGGGTTTCAGAAGCTCCAGCATTTGAACTTCAGCAAGCAGAGACATCCAAAGTCACGGCTTATTTGTCTGATCAAACAGAGCAAATCCCTCGCTCTGATCCTGCTGATGGCTCTAAATTGCTTTAACCGTTGTTAAATGAACCACACAATATATTTTCAATGTAAGCAAATGGGGTTTTTTCTCCCTTTTTAACGGCTCTTTGGCCTGACTTCAGGAGGTGTTTCAGCTCCCTTGGAAAGCACTGCTGAAAAACCGGTGTACATCAACACTCACCTGAATTGGGTTTGCTCTTTTGTTTCCTCCTGTTGACTATTAATGTGTTTTTTATTACGGAGGCTCCAGCCGTGCCCAGAGCTTCCTTTCAGTCCATGCTGTTCACGGTCACACGAAGGCACCTCTGTTTGGAAGTGTGTAATTACAGCCTAATTAGGCAACAGGGCAAAGGTTGACCTGTCTGGACACGAGCAGTCTGTCCCCGCTGCAGGCAGGAAGCCCCTGGCTCTTCCCAAAACAAGGTCCCCCTTGGCTGCCCTAAGGGAAGTGCACTGGGAGGAGATGTCACCCATCCTCTACATCCCAGTTGTGTCAGCTCCTGCCTTTCTGTGGCACCACTTCTCAGTGCCAATGAAATTCTGTGGGTAGAAGCAATGAGAAAAGTTGTGTGTTGAATTGCATTAAAATGCCAGCACCTTTTGGTGCTCTATTGGGGAGTTCTCCTCACCCCTTCCAATTTTGAGGGTCTCCTGTGTCCCTCAGACTTCCCATTTTTTGCAGTACTTTTGGAATGGCCGAACTTGCTAAAAATGTAGATAGCGAAAGTTGGAGCAAAACAAACATGTGACACCATTTGTCAATCACAGTGAATCCTTTGCTGCTGGAAAAGGTATTATTTGAAAGGCCTAAATTTTCTCACTATGAATTTTCCAGCCAAATGGTTCTCATTTGTCCATGTCAAATTTGTCATGCTCTTGGAGACTGTGTCCAAAATCCCCGTGGGATGTTCTGCTGGGAAACACCATCCTCTTTGGCAAAGGTGCTTCCTGAAGTGACACCTCAAGCTGTGACCCCTTACAAACCAAAGAACCACTTCTCTGGGGAGCTGTTTGACTGATGTTGTGTTATAGGGGAATCTGGGCATTATCCTGCTCACACATATATGTCCTGAAGATCTGTGGGTATCGTGGGTGACCTAGTGAACAAAGTATCTTAGTGTTCATCCATCCTTAGTGTGATCTGACTCTCACTTTGGTATTTCCCATGGTTTTCTTGCTGAAACTCTTCCAGATCTGCAAAAAACCATCATAGAATGCTAGGGGTTGGAAGTGACCTCTAGCCATCATCAAAATAATCCATCTTGCAGCAGGAGAGGCTCCTGAAGTCCTGAAGAGCTTTGGATGGAAAGCAGGAGCCCTGTGAAGGGACAGGCTGTGTGCCAAAGCTCAGCCCCATCAAGGTGTGGGACACTGCTGAGTGGTGACAGAAGGTGACAAACATCCTTACCATGAGAGGAGCTCTTCCTTGGGCTGCTTCTTCCCTGCCTGCAAAGCCTCAACCCCTTGAAAACCTTAAAGGAAACAAGAAGAAACTTTGTCTTGGAGGAAGGAAAGAGTTTGTACAAGTGATGGCAGGAAGGAAAATTGTGTCTCCTGTGAAGTGGCTGTGAGTCCACCACTGGGCATGTCCATGCTCCACAACAAGGGATCTCCACACCAGGTGTCCCCTTCAGTTCATGTAATCCCAGCCAGTGGCAAACCCTTCCCCTGTGCCCGCGTATTTCTCCGAGTCCCCCTCCAGCATCTCACAGAGTAACCACCATCACCTCTCAGTTTTTCCCACTCTAGGCCTTCTTAAGACGTGGGGCTTTTGATGCCCCAGCTTGGGCTCCCGAAGCACCTGCAGATCATCTTGAACACTTCTTCTTTCGGGGATCATGGCAAAGCATCTGCCTATGGCAGCAGCTCTCCCAGGAGAGCTGAGAGTGTGCCTGGACAACTCCCCAGGCACTCTGGCTCCCGGGCCAGCTGCTATCGATGGCATCAGAACTTGGGTTACATCAATTCTTGTGACATTGCCCACCTGAAACCCTGCTCCCTAAGGGAGGCTCGGCTTAATTGACTGTGGTTATTAATATTGTATTATCAGCAGCCAGATGGTTCAGAGACAGGCAGTTTTCATACAGTTTACTGATGTCCTTCAGTGGAAAATTATTGCCACTTATCTTTCATCCTCGTGTACTTCAGGTAGAACAAAGTGTTAACAATGACACTGTGAGTAAAGTCACCACGAGAAAATGCCTGGCTGGAGAGCAGGCATGAGAAGGTATCTGCACGGGCTTCAGTTAAAACAGCTCCACGGAATGGCCGAGGAGTAGGAAGAGGTGGTGGGTCCTTCCTGCCAAGCCTAGAAAATGCCCAGAGTGGCTTTGCTGGAAAGGTTCTCCCTTTTGCTCCTTTTATTTCACTTCCTTTTCACTTTTGCCTGATACTTGAAGAGCTTGCAGTGGTGGATGCTCAAAATGCAAAAGCCCCCGAAAGCATCGCCAAAGACTTTGCAGGCAAAGCCTCCACACGCAGACAGACAGGATCTACTCGAGTTCCTGATGCTGTCAAAGCCTAAAACGCATGTGTGGATAAACAGAGCTCAAGAGTGAGGGTAAGATCATATTTAACAGCACTGTCCTGGGTAGAAAAGTGACCATGGAGGGGTGCTTCAGGGAGGTCTTTAACCAAAAGGTATTCTGGCTCCCAGGGGACATTCAGTCTGAGGAGCAGCCAGATGGATACCTCTTTGTAGGTCATTTCACTTGATCCTAGATCCAGCATTGTCCGTTTGCTCCTTCTACACTCAAGATGCAAATGCAGGTTGAGATCAGCAGACAGAAGGCCCTGGGCTATATATTGCCAGGGGAAGTTGCCCTGCGTTGCTCTGCGTGCCCCGTGGTGTGCAGGGCTGCCCCCACCTGAGGTCCCCAGAGCTGAGCCCACTCCTGCCTCTGACACCATCTCACCCCACGGGTCCTGGCGTGGCCCTGCAGTGCCTTGGTGCCCACACTGATACCCCAGCACTACCTCTACCTCACTACTAACTTGCAGCGCTGTGGGGTCTGCCAGGGCTTGTCCTGCAGGGAAGCATCTCTCCAAGCGTGGTGGTGACAGGGTTAGCCGATGACGAGCTAACACCTCCCGTAAAGTGTCACCAGCACGTCGGATTGGGAACGCAGACCTCTGTTGTTAACTCCCCTCCTAATGAGTATTGCTGCTGACAGCTCCGGTGTGACCTCAGGGAAGGTTTGAGGGTGGGCTGGAGGTTCGGGGGGGGGTGGATGATGTCTCAGGAGAAAGTGCTGGTGCTCCTAAGAGCTCTGGGGAACGAGCTGCGCTCAGACTCATGATATAAATACAACTCTGCTATTCCTGTGCAAATTACAGCCTCAGCTCAGCCTCGCTTTTCTCCTTGCAGCAGGAAGGGTATAATTTGGGGGATTTTCTAGGCTTTTACCCAGCCATGTGCCCAGCCAGCCTCCCTGCTGGGCAGCCCTTTTGTCCCGTGAGCATGACTCTTGGGGCACAGCATGCATCCACCCTGCCCCTTGGTTGGAGCATCAATCCTCCACCACCACCCTCCTCCCCTCCCCACAACACAGCTCTGCTGGCTTAGCAACATGGTCACCTGTGGGCTTTGTGGGAAGGAGGGGAATGGTGGAGTCGAAGGGTGTTGGGGAGGCAGGACCATGAAGGAATCCTGACAGCACAGCTCTGGCCCATTCTAGGCAGGCTCATGATGGACAGGCCACCAAAGAATAAGGAGGAACCCTTTGAACAGACATCAGGTATCTAACAACACTGATAAACTATATGGCAAGCTATGGATCCTACTCAGCATTGCAGGGGTTGTTGTACCCTGGGGAAGTTGTGGGGACCACAGCTCCCCAAAGAGAAACAGGCACTTATAGAGTGTGAGTCCCATCTCGGGCAAATTGCTCATTGCAGACAATAGGGGAAGGCCAGATCAGTAAACACCTCTTTAGAGGTCTCAGTGAAGTGCTTAAAATGAGGAGAGCTGAATCCTCTCCAAGTGATAGTGCTCAGACGACGATGATGACATTTTGGGGGCATTGGACAGTTGGGGGGATTGAACGTTGGACAGTTCAGGGCATTTTGTGATTTGCTACAGAGGCTTTTACCCCATGACTGTCAAGGGGATTTGGCTGAGCTCAGTGGAGCTGCAATGTCTCCTCCACAGTTGCTCCTTGCACAGACCGTGCTGTACCAGCCCCAGGGGTGGGTCCTATGGGCACGGGGTCCAACCACCCCCTCCCCTTGCCCAAGCCACTGTACACGAGAACACAGGGCACAAAGGTGTGCCTGTAGTGTAACTCTCATCCCTGGCCCAAACACTTTGGTGCTTGGCCATGATATTTCACCACCTTGGCCAAACCTGAAGTAGCTCATGCTTCAAGTATTTGCTTCCTAGATAAAGTTTCCCCTTCTCCTGCATTTGTCTGGTGAATCTCTCCCACTTCACACACAACCAGAAGTAAAGCTGGTCAGAAGCATGCTGCTGCAAAGGAAGCTTGGCTGGGCTGGAGCCCCAGTGTCCCCAGAGCTGCCTGCTGAGCCTCAAACACATCATCCTGGGTGATGCTTCTCCAGCTGCAGGGGGCTGGACCAGCCTGTGACCACGCTCTGACGTGGCAGCCAGGACCTGCTCTGGGAAGGAGCTGCTGAGCCCTGGTTTAGTTTAGTTTCCCCCTGATCTACCAGCGAGGGCTCACCTGATGCCCGTGCTGCCAGGACCGGCATGTGTTCCCCAGGCCAGCCACTCACTGGGAACATCACCAGCAAAACAGAAACAGATGTCATCCAAGATCGTTCATAAATATTTCATAGCGGCCTGTGAGGCACCCGGTGAAAGATGGAGACCTCAGCGCCGTCTCTGAGCTTATTACTGAACTCCAACAAATGCTCCTAATTGGCTTGGTGGCAAAGACAATATTATTGACAGCAACAGAGAGAACAACCTGCTCCAGTCTATCTGCTCTGCTGCGGGCACCCACGCTAATAAAAGGTAATTTGAGGGTGATGGATAAGACTTTCTGGAGAGCTTCTTCTCCATCTGATTAGATGAACACAGAAGCACAGGCAAAGAGGGAGATGTCGGGGAGCAAGGGGAAGCCTGAGGAGAGGAGTGCTGCTCTGAGGTGCAGGCAAGAAGCACAAAGGGAGTCCCTTGGCATTAAGGTGTTTTCAGCCAGCTGCACGCAAACAACAGCCACGAAGTGAGGGAGGGAGAGGAATATTTGCCAGAAATCCCCCCCCGTTTGCTGTTGGGTTGAAGAGCAACGCAGAACCCCCACTGTGCTGCACACGGGCCCCGCAAACAGGGCGTTTTCTCAAAGGGCTCCTCCTGCAATCAGAGCAAAAATCCCATTTGCTCAACTGTCTCCCAGGGATCTCAGAAAATGGGAGAAGTGAAATGAAGTGGGAGAGGGTGCAGGACTCACAAATATTTTTGGCCTCTGTTCCTGGTTCTGCAGTGTCTTTGTCACAGACCCCTTATTTCCCAGAGGCTGCAGCGCTGTCCCCGTGTCACCAGGGATGATGTGACACTTGATTTGTTGCTGTTTGCAGAGCATTTTGAGGTCTTTGCTTGAAAGGAGCTTTTATTAAACTTCCAGCGTGCTAAGAACTGCCGAGGACTAATAAACACGGTTTAGGGAAAGTAATTTGGGGACATGACAGCAGCCTGGTTCTGTTCTGTGTGCTTTGGGGCACGTAATCGTGTCTGTGTGTGTGTGTGTGTGTGTGTGTGTGTGTGTGTGTGTGTGTGTGTGTACAAGTGCATGTAGTGCACAAATTCTCCTGAGATCCCCCTTCCATTTGCGGGCAAAAGACTCCCATATGAGCCTGAGTCTTGGTACGGCAATATTTTATATGCATATAATCCTCTTTTTAAGCAGCCCATTTATTAAAACTCGGCAAGTTTCAATTTTTGAAGCGGGTTTCTTGAGAAGTCATTATCCTCCTGCTGGAGCAGATTAGCGGATTGCTAGGAGGATGCAATTTGAGCTCAATTAATTCTGCTTCAAGTCCCAATTCAGTGTTGCTAAATAGCTCTCAAAATCTCTCAGCAGGCTACCCAGCACTCCGCTGCCTTGGGACTGTGTTTCTGCCGGGGCTGCCCTGCCCGGCTCTGCCCACCTCCAGCCCCAGGCCCTCAGACACTGCTTGGGTTTGCACCATCACTCCCTCTTTCCTAGAGGACTTCTACAAGACTTTCTGCGTAGTTACTTTAAACTACTTTGTGTCCAGGGAGCAAATGCTGAGCTGGCCTTGCAAAATACCAACTCCAGCGTTCATTTTTTTCTCCTGATAAATCAGTTAAACCTTTGAAGCCATCATTTGCATGTCTGCTTGAATACATCAGTGAGAGGGAATGGCAGAGCAAAGCAGATAAAACATAAAGCAAGAAATAAAATAATCAGTTCACGAGCCAGGGTTTGTTGTTTTGTACTTTTTTTCCTCGAGTAAGACTTGACTTGACTGCCATAAGTAGGATTAAACCAGAGCCTTGACTTAAGCAGCCGAGCCCAGAGCCTGCAAATCCTCGCCCATGTGGTTAGGTTTGTAGGGGTGGAAATGGGGCTCCTGGCGTGTGTCAAGTGAAGACTCTGAAAATCACCACCGGAGCAGAGCCATCGACTGCTCCTTCTTCCAGGCAGGAATTGTCTTGTCTTCATATATCTTTGTGAAACCTGTACAATTGGGCCCGGAGCCAAAACTATCCAAATCGGTATTAATCTTGACCTAGTTTACAAACAGGTATCCAGTCCATTTCCTTCAGTCCTGTCCTTCTTCTCTCTTCCTTCCTTGCTCTCCCTCTTGTGCTCACAAGGATATACTGCACGTCCTCTTTCCTGCTTCCAGACAGAATCACTGACAAAGAACCTAGCTTACTTATTTTTTGAAGGTAAATACAGACCTTACCATGATATTCAGCAGCCTCCCAGTCTGCCATATCTACTCCCACTGGATGCTCAAGAGAGGGGAGTTTAGGTACCAGGAGGTCATCTAAAGCATCACCCTCGACATGAACATGAAGTAGATGATTCTTGTAGCTGCTTCTACTACTTTTATTTTAAGACAAGGAGGACTTCCAAAATGCAGACCATCTGAAAGAGAAATGACCAAGGCAGGTGAGGGGATGGAGCTGTTTTCTTGGCAAGGGAGGTGCAATGCACAGGGTGTTTCCAGCAGTTGTGCAGAGGGAGGTAAAGACCCAGGACAGCTGCAAACTCATCACCAGCAGCCTTCTCTCTCAAAGTGGCTGAGCTGCAATGTGACAAAGCAGACTCTGCCTTGCCAGGTGGGACCACAGAGCCCAAATGGCAAAAGCACTTGTCTCAAGCTCTAAGACACTAGTGGAAATGCCCACATTGCTGTCTTCTTCTTTACGGTCTCCTAGATGTCTCAGGGACTTGATTTTGTGCTGCCATTCACCTTCCCACATCCTTTTGAGCATCACCCCAGGGCAGCTACACTAAGAAGTTTCAGTCCCTTGGCACTGCTGCAATCACAAAGATGCAAACCAACCCAGACATTGACTCTCCCATGCCCTGAGCTTGATGCTATCATTTATGCCCAAGTGAGCACACACACAAACCTTTGGAGCTGGCAACGTTTTGAACGTGAGCCGAGGACTGTCCAAGGCACTGGCAGCACAGATGAGCCTTTCTGACCACATCTCTCCAGCGAAAGGCAGAAAACGCAGCTCAGTGAGAAATGTCAGCTTCAAAGGGATTCCCCTGGCACATTCCAGACCCTTGGCCCATCAGGCAGCAGCCTGAAAAAATACTTGGTCCCTAAAGGTCAGCATGCATCGCAGCGGTGGCCCAGCCGGGGAGTGAAGGGCACAGCTGAGGGACGTGCTGGGAAGGTCCTGCCACTGGCCATAGGTGCCACACAGCACCGATCCCCTGCCCAAATGCCTCCACTGCCTTGGCATACTCTGTTCTCATTCCCCCTTGCATTCGAGCTGGGACAGAAAGCCCTAACCCTGGCCATGCTGCACACCCACCCCTGCCAGCGACACCCAGCCCAGGGAGCAGAGCAGGTTACCCCTCTAATGCAGCTGCACCCCAACCCACCCTCTCTCGGTAACGCTGAGCAGCCCTTTCTGCTTGCAAGGACCCTGCCGTGGCTGTGGGTGGTTTGTAGCTATTGACTGAAGGGAGCTGGATCAATACACAGTCTGTATTGCCTTTGTGGTCGGGAATCCTCCAAAACACAGTTAAATGCTTGGACAGGCCTGAAGGAGGATATTGCAGCTGGGGATCATGACCCCAGCAGATGCCTGCTCCCGTGAGGCCACCCTGCCTTTCCCAAATATCCCCATGGGGTGATTCCCAGCTCATGGGAACGGCTGTGAACCTCACAGGCAGGGCTCAGATGCCAGCGTATGACTATCGGTTTACCATCCCGAGGCAGGGCTGCCTCGTGCATAGACCCAGCGGGCTGTACCAAACAACTACCACCTGGAATAACCTTCATTTTGGAGCGTGGTTCCGACCTTGAAGCCTTTCAGATGCACAAGTGTCCCAGCAGAGCTGGAAGCACCAAGTCATCCGACATCCCCCGTGCCAATGCTGAGCTGCCCTTGCTGAGAGCTGCTTGGAGGCCAGAACCACAGCCCTTCACCCAAGAGGCCCTGCAGATCCTGATTCCTTAAAACTTCTCTTTACACATTAACTTTCCTGGGAGAACCCCATGGCTTGGTGAGTGAATAAGAGCTAAATGGGGAGGGAGATGGATGACGCACACATGTTTCAGTGCTACACTTCCCTGATACAATTTCCAGGGCATTTTTGCCAGTTTACATCGACAGCTTCATTCTTTCATCCACCACTGCACCAGTCGACCAGCGGCTCATAACGCCCAGCCCGGCTGGAAAGAGAACAAGCAGCTTCCAAAAATTGCAGCCTTGAGTCTCACCACCAGCCCTCCTGCTTAGGGCAGGGGCAGGAGACAAACAGGCCAGGAGAAGGGGCAGGGCAGGGAATGCAGGGGAAGAGCAGGCAGGGAGGAAGATGCTTTTGGCAAACAGAAAAGGATCAGATGAGTGGAGATTCTGTTGTTTGGTTTTTTTTTTTTAAATGGGGACTCCTTGTGAAACATGGGCATAATTTTCAAGGACCTTTCCCAGCGGTGCTGTATCACTGGAGATACCATTACAATTACCATTACTGATCAATTAAACAAAAACTGGCCCGCCCCTTCCCGCCTTAAGCCCAGCCAATGGACTGCCTTCACTTGGTGATGGTGACGTCGGGGAAGCAGAACACCAACCACCAAACCCCTTAAACGGGAGGTTCAGAAGCGTTGACCCAAAGGCGAGGAACAGCTCCACGCCACCATCCAGAAAGACAAATCACCCGACATATCTCTAGAGCGATTAGATCCCAGAAGAAGGTGATTTGTTATCAGTGCAGGTCCTTTGTGCAGAGCCTGGACATCTGGCAGAAGCACGAGGGGCCGGTGGTGACCGGCTCCGTCCCAGTGCCGGTCAGCGAGCTGCGCTCGTTCAAACCCTGCCCCTGATTCTCATGCAAATGGCCCGACAGCGAGAACAGATGTGAAACATTTGGTTCTGTTCTTGTTGGCTTGTAAAGAAATAATGCGGCTGGAAGGGACGAAAAAAGGGGCCAAGCAGGGTATGGGGGGGGGGGGGGGAGGTTTATAACAATGGTTCTCCCTTGGTGGCCCGAAGCGATGGAGTTTATGGCAGGCTGTGCCAAATTCATATCTCGAAGTGAACGGGACCGGCCCCGTCAAGCTTTGAGGTAGGGGCGATGCACAAATATTATAAATACAGGGAAATGTTGAAGCTGTGTCATGTCCACTGTGGAGCCATCCATCATCTCCTTCCCATCCTGAGTTTATAAAGTGGTTTCTGACGGTACTTAGACAGTTTATGCCGGCCGTGTGGACTGGCTGGAAAAGCTGACTGCATGCTCCAAGTATGTCGCGTTTGCTCTCGGGGAGCTCCGGTGATGAGGTGCCCTGGCAGGTTTTGTTGATATTAGCAGATGGAAAGAAAGAAAGAGAGAAAAAAAATCCACCGGCGCAAAGAAGCAGGCAAGCCGAAAACACAACCCGAGCTTCAGCTGACCCAGCTGGAAGGAGCACGGGGTGTCTGTGTCTGTCACCCTCCCCACGCCCTGGTTCAGCACGTGGGATGGGGAGACAGGGTTGGTGGGAGAAGAGATCTGGTAGTGACACAGATGTGCGATGATGCTCCAGCTCCTCTGCCTTTTTTCATCACAGCTCTATAACTACAGAGTCCCCACTGCCCGTCGGCACAGGACGCCCATCCTGACACAGATGTGACTTCAGAAATGTGTAGGAGGCCCTTCTGTGAACATCTGTTCGGAGAAACCTGTTGTGTTGGGCCTGACTGGGCTGGAGTTGATTTTCCCCATAGCAGCCCTCCCAGTGCAGTGCTTTGCGTTGAGAGCTGGAAAGGTGCTGGTAACACCCCCGGGTTGTGTCTGCTGCTGGGCAGGGCTCGCACGGCACCAAGGCTGTTTGTCCAACATTCCCCCTGCAGTGGGATGGGATGGACAAGATCTTGGGAGGGGACACGACTGGGACAGCTGACCCAACCTGACCAAAGGGATATTCCAGACCATATGACGTCAGCTGAACTATAAAAGGTAGAAAAAGGAGGGGGAGGGGGCGGTATCAGCTTGTCCTCTGAGTAACCGCTGTGTGTTTGGAGCCCTGCTTCCCAGAAAGGGGCCAGACAGTGCCTGCTGATGTAGAGAATAAATCTTTGTTTTCTTCTGCTTCCACGTGCGGCATTGCTTTCTTTTTTCATTAAACTGATTTTGTCTTAGCCCACGAGTTTCATCCTATTTTCTCCCCCCCTGGTCCAGCTGAGAGGAGGTGGGGGGAAGTGATAGAGCAGCTTGGTGGGCACCTGGCGTCCATCCAAGGTCATGCCACCACACCTATGAAGGCACACAACCCTCAGTCAAAAATGCACGTGACCTGCAGATGTCTGCATAGAACCTGTGCACTGTGAACGTGCAGATGCTCCCTCCAGCCACGTGCACACCCATACCTCTGTCTGCTCTTCTGCGCCTGCATGCAAGACAAATGCTTATACCCAGGCAAGAGCATCCCTCTGCATGCACACCCTGGATGCTGAGCTTGGCTTTTCCCTTCTTTATCTATTCGGATACCTCTGAGCTGGGACACCAGCTCACAAAATGAAGGGGAACCTCAAGGCTGAGCTTTTCCTGCCTTTAGTAGTGACTGAGCCCTCCCAGCATGTCGCTGCAGATGCCTCTGACGGCTCCCAGGAGGGAGGGAAGGGCTTGTAGGTGAACATGGAGGCCAGGGAGTAGAGAGAGTGGGAAGGGGGAGCCCGAAAACTTGGGGGAGCCGAGGAATGACAGGTCTGGTTAGTGCATGGCAGATGTGGAGGCCAAGAAGAGTCATTGCTGGCTATCAACCTGTTCAGAGTAACCTGACCTCATCTCAGCCCTTTTCCCTGTGTAGAGGAGGCGATCACATCTCCCTGGGCATGTCCAGCTGAGTCTGGTCGGGTGGACCTGGCTAACCTCCTCCCAACCCCACCGCTCTCTCAGCCAAACCCCACACGCAGCTGCGTCAAGGGGAAGGTGTCTGCTTATGTTTTGTGAAGCACTAACGACCGTGTTTTGAAACAGCCAAGCTGACGGCTGCCTGCGCAGCTCGGTAATTACACACTCGGCGCTGTGCCGTACATGCAAATTAGGACTAAAATGACACTGGGATGTTGTCAAAAGCTCAGTCCCGGGATTGCCTCCAAAACCTTCCAGCCCTTGGGATGTGTTCACCAGCCGGGTGCTCCCCGGTGGGGCTGCCTCTCAGGGCTGTGAGTCGCATCCCGCTCCAGTCATACCCAGACCCCACCCCAGCGGGGCGATGGGCTTCCCCGTGAGCTGGCGTGGGGGTGCGAATCCCCGACAACACCGGGGTGTGTGCTGGCAGGTGGGGGCGGACACGCTGCCAAACGCACAGCGGGGCAGGTTTCCCCCTCCCCGGGATGTTGCTGGTGGGTTGAGGGCGGCCCTCACCGCTGCTCGGCCATGGCCCAGCCGCAGCGAGTGATCCAGGCGTGACTTCACCCGCTGCTGAAGCACAACCATCTCAGAGCTGGCAGCCTGGCTGAGCATCGCCTAGCAGGGGCACGGGGCTGTCTGAGGATGGGATGCTAAGAATACAGGATTCAGCCCAAACTCCTGGGGTGATGCAAGCAGGCCAAATTTTCCATACAAGGCAGGAACGTGAGTCTCTTGTTCCCCCTTCCAGCAGGAACTAATGTTGTGTTACTGCTTTGCTTCCTTTTAAAGTGCTCTCTTCAGCCCAGCAAAGCCAATAAGCGGAGCTGTCACCAGCTCCACTCAGCCAGGACGGAGCAGGAGCAGCAGCAGAGGGTGTCCTGGGAAGGGGGGCAAAACCTGTGCCCTTCCTCTCGGCAGCCCCTGGGGATTTCAGGGCTCTGAGGCTGTTTTGCTGGGGGTACATCATTGCCCCTCTCTGCCTGCTTGTTACACCACAGGCCTTGGTGTTTTCTGGGTGTTACAAACACCCCGGGAGTGCTATGGGGCTCTGGGCTCGCACCCTGTCTCTGGTCCAGTTGTTTCCAGCTGTGGTTTCAGCTCTCCTGAGGCAAGGTGGGATATTTCAAAGGGATCACATGAGGCTCAAAACGGTGCCTCTGCTTTCAACCCCCACACGTATCACTGCTGCACAAAGGATGAGTTATCCCTTGAAACCTGCTGTGAAGGGAGAAGCTGATGGGCTTTGCACTTTAGCAGTGGGTCTCTGGCTCATCTGCCCAGCACGGCTGCCCTGTCCCAGCCCTTTGGGAGCCTGATTCAGCCCTTGATGCTCTCCAAGCATTGCTTGATATCAAGACAATTAAAAGACTGCCCTTAACTTCAGAGCTGCTCAGTTAAGCCTTTGCAGAGAGCCGGGCTCCGTACGCTCTCTCATGAGGAACAGTGAACCAGGACACGAGCACTGGCAGCTCCCACCTTGTCTCCAGTCCGGTCCTCGGGGTCATTTTCTGCATCTGGCAATGTCCATCCCCGACTGGGAAAACCTTACCAAGTGTATCTTCATCAAATCCAACCCTTCTCCACGAAACACATCACTTTCCCCCAAAACCACATTTTTAACAGAAATAAGAAGTTTTATCAACAGTTTGTAACCAGCCTTCCCTGTGTTTTTTACACAGAACCATAAATGCAGATTTAGGGTTTAATTTTCCCTGTATTGTTTTCGTTGTCTGTCTTGGCATTTTTAAAAAGAGAATATTAAAAAGCACAAAAGGTATTTATTGTTGTTCCAACCCATAGCCAGTCACAACTGTATCAAATCCTGCACAATGAAACAGTCGGCTCACAAATAAACCAAGACACAAACAAAGGTAATAAAAGAGACAAGTATCTGTTTCAAAAGCACTGGAATAGCAGCAGGAGTGTAACTACTTCATGTTCCAGCTAATATAGCTGTCTGGAGTGATCCTCAGAAAGCTATACCAGGGAGCAGTTTATGGGTTTTCCTTGGAGAGCTCTTGTAAATATTTGCCTGCAGTGGCTGAGGACCGTTGGGAGCGCTGGGGAGGTAGGTGTTCATCACTCTGCTTTGCCAGCCCAGCTAACAAACCTGCTGCCTGGGGTGGCCACAGAGCACACCCTGCACTGCAGGCTGTAGGTATGGATGTGTAGATGGGGCGTTCTGCTGTTATTCTCAGGATGTGCCCAATGCTGGGTTACTCCAAGAGTGATTTTTGTATGGATGAAAGTAGCTGATCATAGAATCATAGAATGGTTTGGGTGGGAAGGGACCTTTAAAGCTCATCTAGTCCAACCCCCCTGCAGGGAGCAGGGTCATCTGCAACTAGAGCAGGTTGCTCAGAGCCCCGGCCAACCTCACCTGCAATGGTTCCAGGGATGGGGCATCAACCACCTCTCTGGGCAACCAGGGCAGGGTCTCACCACCTCAGTGTTAAACACTTATTCCTTCTCTCTAATTTCCCTCTTTTAGTTTAAACCCATCACTCCTTGTCCTGTCACAACAGGCCCTGCTCAAAAGTCTGTCCCCATCTTTCTGACAGGACCCCTAAATACTGAAAGGCCACAAGAAGGTCTCCCCAGAGCCTTCTCTTCTCCAGGATGAACAACCCCAACTGTCTCAGCCTGACCTCCCAGCAGAGGGGTTCAGCCCTCCCATCATTGCTGTGACCTCCTCTGGCCCTGCTCCAACAAGTCCACCCTCTCCTGTGCTGAGGACTCCAGAGCTGGACCCAGCACTGCAGGGGGGTCTCAAGTGGTGCAAAAAGCCTCCCTTATGCGGACAGGGTGGGGGTTGCTTGCCCAGTCCCAGACAATGTATCCCATGTGCCTTGTGTGTTTGAGGTGGCTGAGTCACCAAACAGATGCAGTGCCAGTCCCCTGAGGTTGCTGGTTGCAGTGAGTGCCACTAACTGAGGTCGGTGGGATTCCTCCTTGTCTGGACCTGCCCCTGGCTGATCACCAGAGTTGGTCTTGGTGCACCACTGAGGCCTCCAGTCACTTCATGGGCTGCAGAAGGAGCTGGGGTGAGCAGGCACCCAGATGAGCATCTCAGCAAAGCCCCAAGGCTGATGAATTCACCCTGCTCGGCTCTGCTGCCTCCCAGCCTGTCCCACCATCACAGCAGCCTGGAGCAGTGGTAAGCCACCAAAACTACAACTGGGAGCTCTAGCTTCAGCAAACAGGAGAGAGGGATGATCAGTCCCATGGGCCCTGGAGGGTCCATAGCCCACACCAATCCTTGGGAAACACTGATGCAGCTGCTTTCATGGGAGGCTGAGCCCTTAATGAACTGCCTTCCAGATAAATCATCAGCCCGTGTATCTCGGAGAAGGACAAACAGGGATCATTTAAACGTCAGCCCGGCTGGCAGCCCCAAGCTCCCGTCGGGGCTTTGAATCCATTCAGTCTCCTCTTACCGGTTCTTATTAATTCATGCTCCCGGTTCGAGGCCTCCCAGATGTCCTCACATCTTGTGCCAGCTCTCTGATCAAGTTGGCCTGTTCTTCAACCTCGCTGGGCAGGAGGTATCAGATACAAGGTGGACAGGGTGCCATGGCCATACAGCAGGTACAGAGACATGTTGCCTCCTGCCTCAGCCAAAGCAGGACTAAGATTTCATCTGCTTTCTGCTCACAGGTCCGTTTGCCTTTTGTGTGCAGGCATCGCATGTTCTGCAACAGGCCGAGTCATTTGTCAGCTTAACTGAGTGCCGGCCAAAAATACTCCTTCAAAACTGTTTTACTTTCTTTTTTTTTTTTTTTCATTTGTTTCTGGTCTATATATTTCCCGTGGATACTCTTGTCCTTCAAAGAAAAATTAAAAACAAAAGAAAAATCCCATCCCTACATTTTTAGTGTCTCAATATTTCAGGATACCTTTTCACACAACCGCCAGCACGGGAGTCTCTCCTTGGCTCTCCAACGCTTCTCCAGCACCTGCCCCTACCTGCTTGGCTCCCAGGGTGATGCTCCGTGGGGATGCAGTTCCCATTCCCAGTGCTTGTGTGGCTGTGCCCTGGGCACCCTCGGCACACGCTGCCCTAAGGAGGGCTCTGCAGAGCTGTAGGAGAAAGGCCACGGGTCCTTTTTAAACAACACAGGAGCATTCGGCTGGGGCCTTGCTGAGCCAGGCTCTGTACATCCACACACACTCTGCCCCAAAAAGCTCAGTGAAGCCAGAACCCACCCAGGAGCCAGAGCATGCTGGGAAGAGGCCATCGGCCACGGTCCTCTTGCCACCAGTGCTGGGGACATTCCAGGGCTGCCCAGGTGAGAGCAGCGGCTCATCCCTGGCACTCTGGCCCCACTGCAGGGCAATTCCCACCAGCCTTCCCCACGCCACACCTCGCTGCCTGCCGGTCCCGCCAGCTCCCGAGGACAATGCATGTCCCTGCCAACCAAAGGCAAAAAGTCCTTGAACTTTCTGTGTGATTTCAAGGAGGGAAAGCCCAGGAGATTACCGAGATCAATAGAGGATTTGGGTAGAACAGGACCCGCCATTGACTCCTCCGGGCTCTCAAATCCTCGGCTGCTGCTGGCCTGTCCCCATTAGCTATTGTTCCTATTCATTTTAGATGAAGGGGCTTTTGTTGTAGGAGCCCATGCGGGGTCACATCGCCCCTTGGTTATCAATCTGTTTCTCTCTCCTCCGTCCCATACTCCATCTCCCTGGTACAATGGGATGTTTTCTTCAGCAGCAGCTTCCTGACAGGCAGCGGTTCCCTTTGCCTTCAGACCTTATAATCACTTGTTAAGCCGTGCTAGCCTCGGGCTCCCCAGTCCCTTTTCCACCATATTCCCAGTTTAACCTCTGATCCCATCTACGCTATGGGTCACCGGGAAAGGGGAAAAAAATACAGCCAGCCCAGTGGGGCTGGTGCAAGCTGTGCGTGCACGAGGCATCCGAGCTGGAAGCTTTCCGGTTTCCCAATTGTACGGGAGCACCTGGAGAGATCAGATGGTGGAAGCGGAGCCTTCAGCTCTTGTTTGCCCCAGCGACGGAGGATTTGGGTTGCTGAGTTTAAGCCTTTGCAGACACGCTTGCCAAAGTGCTCTCCTGGTAAGCAGGTCTGTTTCCTCAGTGCCCCGTGAAGGGGCCCCGAAATAAAAGGCATCCCAAACCAGCCTATTTAGAGTTGGAAACCTTGCTAATAGGCTGCTGCTGGAGGTGGAGGGGGATTTTAGCAGCAGCCGTGCTAGGAGAAGAGCCCCACTCACTCTCAGAAGTATCATCAAAAATTACTTGTGCAGCGAAGCCTTCACTGGGGGGGAGGCAGGAGGGGGGGCAAGCAATAAAATAATAAATAGATAAAAGGAGAAAGGAACAACCGAGCAAGGTAAGGAACAAGTGCAAACAGGACCATGGAGCAGAGCCTGCCAGGACCATCCCTGGGCTGAGCCCATGCCAGTAGTGGGGCCGGTGCCAGAGAGCCGTGAGTCACGGGCACGATGCACAGCCCTGCGCGCTGGGATGGCCACACTCACCTCTGCCCTGCCAGCCCAGTGCAGAGGGTGGTCACATATCCCTGCACCCTGGCACACGGAGCTCCCCTGGATCCCCCGGGGTGGATCCTGGCATCCCGAGGGGGATCCCAGCACTCTGAGGCACCCTGCTGCTGCTGGGCTGCGGGAAAGGTGCAATGGTGTCTGGAATGGGGTGCAGTCAAAGGCTTTGGAAGAGGGAGGTCGATTCAAGCGGTAGAAATTGAAGGGGAAAAGAAAGAGGCTGCACTGAAAATGTTGTCGGTTGTGTAAGAGGCTGAGTAAAACAGGAAGCACCTTTTGCTCCAAGTCTTTGTCGTTAAAAAAAACCCACATTATCCCTGGGGAGGGTTATTTTTGCATGAGGGCTAAAACAGATAAGAGGTAACAGAGTAAGAGAGAACTGGATGTCATGACATCAGCCACCCAATTTTTCTGGCTTTATAGTAGAGCATTCACCAAACGGTCTTTGTACTGAGAGAAACTCATCTAAAAATAAGGACAAAGCCCAGCTTGCTGCTGGAATCTCCTATTTGCAGCTGTAGCAGCAGAGTCTGCAGCAATATGGGGGGCAGAGGAGTGAAACTGTTCACTCTTGTCTTCTCCCTTTGTCCCAGGTAAGACACTTTTCCACCTCAGAGATACGCTGCTGGCTGACGGAGACACCGGTGCCTTCAGCCCCAGAAGGCAGAAACGATGAGTCAGGTTCTGAAAAAAAAATCACAAGATTGCCTTAAATATCGTAAGGCTGGTTTAAATATGGATGTATTTGGCGTATTGCTTTCTAGACACCAAAACTTTTTAAATAGACTCTGGTCATATTTTTTCCCTAGGCAACTAGCAACTTCTTAAAGGAGAGCTGAGATTCTCACTAATATTTCCAGGAAACAAACAGCAGTCCCGTGATACAACCGCAGCAGAGACACACACACACATCATCCCTCTGCACTCTCTCACGCCAAGCTCACTTCTGTTTTCTTGTTTTCCCTGCTTGAAGGGAAAAGAAAAAAAAAACCAACCCTGTTATTCAAACAGAAATGTAACGTTGTTCTAAGGGCCTAGGAAAAAAGTATCATAAGAACCAGCATAAAGAAGTCAAACCACTCTGCATTGATCAGGCTCCTTCTGCAGGGCCCACTCCAAAGCCCATTGATGTCAGCAAAGTCTTTTCATTGACTTCAATGAGCTGTGGATCACAGCGCAGATTTATAAAGGCATTTAGGTTCCTAATGATGTCAGCAGTTGCCTAGAGGTGTTAGGGGCCTAACCTGCTTATAGCCTTTTGTAAATCACACCAGGCATCTACTTACATGTCGAAGTATTGAAATACCTGAAATGCTACAGTATCCTGAAGTCACCAAACAGAGTGGGCTGGAATTGTGCTCACTAATTGGAGATAAAGAGATCTGGCTGCGTTGCAGCTGGGGTGGGGATGGGTTTGGAAACCCAGGGATTCAAGAAGAGTTTATTCGCTTAGAGAGGAGAAGCGTCATAAAGTGGAGAGAAGATTTAATAGAATAATTCATTGCAAATAACATTTGTTATTAATTTTGGCCTGTTTACTATTTGGAAACAGTTTTATTAGCCAGCCAGCTCTGCAGATGGCTGATTATTATTCATTGCAAGTCCCTCCCCCTCCTTTTCATTGAATAAATTGTGGGTACCAACTTTATTTTCAAGTAGTTAAGTTTAATTCTTCAGCTAGGTCCACACCAAACAGAAGTGGGGGAAAAAAAAAAGATCTAAGTCAAGTGTTTCATGTGCGAGTTTGTTTAAAAATTCTATAATCTATGACAAACATTTCAAATTAAAAGGGCATTCCCACAGGCAATGAAATAATGAAGCCCTTAGAATCAGGCAGCCGAGGCATGAAGCTGATAGCTATTTCCACATTTTATGTACTCTCAAAGGAGAAGAGCAAATTCTGAGAGCAATATCGTGTTGTGTCTGTAGATATTTCTTACCAACTGTGGGCCAGATTCTGTTGCCAGCCTCAGGGTAATTGGATCAAGTGAGCGGGGAAAAGTCTGATTTCAGGTCTTTCTGTGCTGAATCCAGTACAGTGTTTAGTGTAACTGTTGGCTGTGAGCCTGCGAGTATATTTTACACCCATGGCAGTGGTTTCTCTGGTTTTAAGGGGCACAATTCTCCCATGTAAAGGTATTTGCGTCTGTAGGGGTGAATGCAATTGTCAGGCAAACCAGGAATTTGTGCTTAGGTACCAGAGGGATGGCGTGGCAGGGGGGTAGTGAAAAAAAATCTGAGTGGATGGCCAGAAAGGTGGACAGAGTGCGGGCAGACAGACAGCGTGGTTTCATCACACTGCACACGCTTTAGGGAAAAGTCCCACGGAGTTCGGCTGCCAAACAAACCCTGGGGTGGGTTTCCCACGGCGGCTCCAGTGGGCGGCTGGAAACTAAGCCAGCATCTAGAGAAAAGCTGTGGACAATGGAGATCTCCTCCGCTCTGCGGGACATCTCTGCAACCCCCTGCCAGGACGGTCTCCGGGGCACCCCTCTATTCCCCTGGACAGCTTCCCAGTCATCCCTGCACCTCTCCTAACAGCCCCCCCGACACTCCCGCATCCCTCTGCCCCCCGGGCACCCCGTGACACCCTACGGGGCACCCCTCTACCCCCCCGTGACAGCCTTCCGGGCACCCCTCTATCTCCCGGGCACAGACTCGGGGGCATCCCCGCATCCTTCTACCCCGCCCCCCGGGGCAGCCTCCGAAGACACCCCGGCTCCTCCCGAAAGGTCTCGCAAGCGGCTTTCCCGCGGGGCCCCCAGCACCGGCAGCACCCCCCCGGCTGGCACCAGAAAGTAAAAATAGCCTGAGC
>WTSP01026683.1:0-19765 GCA_025331215.1 Actenoides lindsayi | reverse complement strand
AAAAAAAAAAAAAAAAAACAAAAAAAAGAAAAAAAATTTCAAATATGAACTTGTGGTTCCAAAACTGCTGACATTTCTACTCCAGCCTGTCTCTAATTTTACCAACAGAAACTATTTCTTTGCTTAACCACTCTCTAGCTGTAGAATAGCACCCACATTCTCCTTGTTTATCTGATTTCAAATCAAACATTAAAAGCAAGTACTTGTGATTTTCAGTGCTGTGTAACTAAGAAAAATTTGATTCAACTGCTTTAAAATCACACTAGAACAAGCTTGTTCTGGCCATTTTTAGAGTTTAACTTTTGATTCTGTTGTTCACCGTCTCCACAGTCTTCCTCACATAACTTTGTAGGAAACTCACCTTAATATGTATGAGTTTTATTTAATGGGTGGATTTATTTTTTTTTTCAGACACTACAAAAATCTTCATAACAAAGAACTATGCATCCCAACAACAATCATGGCAGAAGCCAAAATTATTGATCATTTCCTGAACACTGTACCATCTTGTTTGTGGAATTCTACCATAACTGTACTTCCAAATATTTTAAACCAATTGCTCCAGGCAACTCAGAGGACAAGAGAGAATGAAAACAAATCTGTTATTATTTTAGTGATAACATCAAGTTCGAAAGCAAGTTCTTTAGTCAACAGCAAAAATGTTTCTCCCTCTGCTAAGGCTACTTCAGCTTGCCAGAAATATTACCACCTATTTTGCAAAAAACAAGATAGTATTTTTAATTTAAAGTATTTGCCAAGTCCTCAACCACAAGTACCACTCCTAAGGCCATTGATCGTACCACAAACATTAATTAATCAACCACTGCAATAAAAAGTACCAAAAAAGAAGACAGCTTTCAGAACATGTATTTTAATTTTACAGCCCTTACAAAACATGTTTACTAAAATTAGCTTGGAAAAGCACTGAGCCAAAACCAGTTTAAGTACAGTCTATTCTCTTTTCTGTTGCAGCTGTTTGAAGATTAGATTAAAAAGCTTCCCTGCATCCTTTACAGGGTAACTAACTTACAGAGTAACCAGGCATCAGGAATTAGTAAGGATGCAGCAGATTGCAGTAAGGCAAAATCTATTCAAGTAAGAAGCTACTTCAGTTAAACTACAATTCTGGACTACAGTTCAGAAAAAGATTATATAGCTTCAGTAGTATCAGTTATCATACATCAATAGTAAAAAGCCTTCCTTAAAAAAAAAAAAAGAAAATATTCCCACAGAAGACTGTATGAGTTACCAAGCAGGAAAATTACGACAAACTGAAAATAGAAGCACAACAAAAGTTACTTAAGGTATTAAAATTCTTCTTTAAAAAGTTTTTTATCCTTTTTGATGTAATTAAGTTTCCTCCTTCAAAGTAAGTCTGTATGTTCAAGCTGACCTTCTCTAAGAACACGTAAATACTTCAGTGATCACCTAGGTGTCCATCTTTCCCTCTTACAGTCCCCTATTCATGAGCTTTAAGTGTATTAGCATTTAGAAATGTATGAGCATATTAGAAACTTGAAAAAGGAGACAGACATCTGTTAACATCATTTTATTCCAACAATCTTCCTAAAAACTGGTGTGTGAATGAGGGATATTCAAACTAGTATTTCTTACTAGAAAACATGGGAAAAATTAAGCTGTTCATCACGCAGTTAGCATATATATACAGCTATACAGCTGCCTCTTCAAGAATGGAGATTAACAGGAAAACTTCACAATTGCCATTATATTTGGAAAACTAAGAACTTTATAAGTATTATACTTTAAAATTATTGTTGTAAAGCCTCATTTTTTCTACTACCCTCAGAACTGTGTTCCTAAACAGAATGATGCAGAGAAGTCCAATAATCAAGAATCTTAAGATCTGCATTGCACCATGTCTTAGATTCAGGATTTCAAACTAAAGCATTTTCTACCCTCCTCTTCAGCTGACAGCAAAATCGTGGCTTTTGCTTTGGCAAACTTCTACAAAACTATTTTGGCCACTGTCTCACCTTTAGACTCAGGAGATTCTATTTCCAATTTCATCTTCTCCAAAACAGAAAAACAGCATTTAAGGAACAAAAATCTGTGTTTTGACTAAAAAACTGTTTCATTAACACTGTGAATTCCAAGTGACAAATTTCTTGTGCTGTAGACAAGGGCTCAGACATTCAACTCAAGGAGATTTTACATAGTCTACCACCACTGATAAACAGCTTACAGATGGATTTAGGATTTTACGATCTCGATATACATAGTTAATCCATTCCGAAACTTGAGTAGTTGCAGCAGATGGTAATCAGAAATCTCTCATCAGCCCCAGAATATATCCTCATGGTATATCATCCTATAAATAAAGTATATCCCATTCCCCGTGGGCTGCAGAACCGATTATGGAGTATCAGAGGTTTCTCTGGATTATAGAAAGCTCAGAAAGATACTACACTGCAATAGCTTACATCTCATATTTTTGGAGTGGATTATTTTTATGATGAAGTTAATGCAGTTTTTAAAAATGTCAGACATCTGAAGTTTATATGCAATTGCAATTTTACACTAGATTTTCTAATTTTAAAATGTAGTTTTTAAAGTATGTTTCATCTTACTATTATGGGCATATTTTGAGTTTTACAGAATTGTTGTCAGCTAAGAATAAAAATATTCAAAACTAATGACCTGATTTGGTTTGCAGAATAAATTAGCTCTATGCATTTAAGAGTTAGTGCTACTTATTCAAAACAGAAAATGGTACATATGAGGTATGACCACTGTTGATAGGTAACAAGATATATTAAAACAAATTACATGCTTTGGTTTGCTTCCAGACATCTTCAACAACAATTCAGCATGAGTCCCTTAACAAATAATCAAGCTTTGTTTTAGCTGACTCCAAACATTGGGTTCCTGTCACCTAGTAATAATTATTGTTTTGACTACAGTTTTTAGGTCTTTGCTATTAATTTTTATCTTTTCCTGTGCACTTTCAAATATACAGAACACTCCTAAGCGTCCAGTGCTTCAAAAAATAAAACCTGAAACCAAAACTTGCATCACAACTCAATGAGATGCTCTCTCAACTTCACTTTCTAAATATCAGAAAGTAACTTTATTTCTTCCCTCTAAAATTAATTTGGAAATGAAGACGCAACATTCTGAAGGTTTAGGGAAAAAAAAATAATAATATTTTGAATTACTGACTGTGGCAAAGTCAACAGTCACCATTATCTCTTCTGGCAACAAGTTGGAAGTTGAGATTTCCTCAGCTGCAGGGCCAAAAAGGAACTTTATTTTCATCTACTCTTATATGATGTCACAAAACTCTAACAACTAAGAACAACGTCAGTACCACAAACTTTATTTCTTGAAATGTACCAAAAAAATGCAGCCCCATCTTTTGGCATATGTTTACATTTGCAAACCAACTCCTCAGACAACTCAGTCCAGTAAGATGTGACTGTTGCAGCAGAATTCAATACCTATCAACACTTCATACTTACGTGAAATACTTGAGAATACTTCCAGAGTATTTCAGAGCCAAGTGAACCCTAACCTGACACTCCTCATTTCCACACATTTTTACAGCAATTTTTTTAACACCCGCATTGTCAATTAATTTATATAACCCTTTTTAGGGACCTCTTCTCCCAACCCATACTTGACTACACAGAATGTCAACAGATTTACCTATTCTGAAATTTGTGATTGCATCATCAGCAAACACAGTCAAGTACCCAGATAAACATAAGTAATTGAAGTAATAATGCTTATTAAGTAATCAGGAGTTCACACATTCCACTTTCAATATTAAACTGCCTATCTACACTGACACAAGGGCAGCAGACACAATCAACCAACCACATCCTTTTTTTTCTAGTGATAGAGATCCTAATAATCTGCTACACAAAAAAAGGATTTGATATTGAAGGGTATTCAAATCTTTGGATATTGGGGCAAATCAAATGACTTTCAATGCCAAACATGGAATTGCTTTGGTCAGAAGGGTAAGAAATTATTTCCCGAGACTACTGACAATCAATCAAACAAAAATCTTAGTAAAGCAGTGAGGAATTTGCCTGAATCTTGTATTTTACTGAGAATCTGTTACAATATGGTGTAAATGGTTAAAATATTAACACCAGTTCAAAAATATTTTTTTCAGTTCTAATTTTAATGAAGCTATTTAAGTATCTGTATTGATTTGGAAGTTTTCTATTATAGACCTTAATAACAGTGGGCAACATTTATTCATTCATTTATACTTGGGAACCTTGAAGTCAATTTCCTACCCATTTTGGTGTCATTACACTGTATATTACCTTGTCAAATTCACGTCCTTATTACTAACAGCTTGCAATATACAACACTAGAATTCTCCACTTACAAGGTTCCCAGTGAAGGAGGATATTCTCTTATGAATAGTATGAGTAGCTTTCAAAACACTGCCTTATTCAGTATACAGTTTAATAAAAGTAAGAGTATTTTCAAATCATATTTGCAGTTTTGTTTTAATTATATATACAATGAAATAAATACAAGAAAACAGAGATGTCAGTAGGGCCAATATAAATATTTTTTAAGCCTTACTAAATTATAAAATCTAGATAGTACACTTACATAAACATATTACAAAAACAAGCTGCTAATGTCAGTGCTACATTCTGCGCCTATCATTATTTACAACTAGTACAAGCTGCTGCTTTGTAATTAACTACTTTCTGTTAGTTACGGAGCTATGTTTCTAGCTGCCATCTTCTAAAATCTAAGCAAATACTAACAGCAACTGCAAAGCAGCCTGACTAGAGCATTATCTCAGCAAATTTATTCTGCTCTGGGGTGAGAGATTACAAAAGTTTGCACACATTTGGTTTATTCCTGAAGGCCAGCAGTAGGGAGAGGCACAATCTCTATGCTGTTTTCCAGAGTTTAAAAAGAAGTGGATGCAGAACTATGTCAGTTAAACAATAAAAATAGTATGTTGTGATAGTGCCTAGATGCAGTTAGGAGACACACCTGAATATAGTCATTAGAAACTGCCAGTCCCAGAGTTTACAAAAATGAATCCAGTCCATAGGTTTTGTTCTGCGCTCCATAAACTGCTAAACAATAAGGCTGAACCTGTCACTCAAGATCAGGAATTTTATCACACGATCTGCCATATTCTTCACTATTAAATCATGTGCAGGTATATGCCCTTTCACTGCTGACAGGGGACACAGAATGAACTTTACAAATACTATCTTTATTCTTTCTGCAATTAGAGAGGTAAGAGTCCTTCAGGGTATCCCACTCGGAGTGGCAGAACCTAGGGAATTCATAAATAAAATAAAAGGAAAACGATGCATGGAGAAGCAAAGGCATCAAGAAGGTGCATATCACCACAGAAAGTAGCATCATGAGGGCAACCGGAGAAACACAAACAATACTGGTGAAGATGACAAAAGCCATATTCATTTTGTATGTTCACATTTTTTTTAAGAAATTAAGGCTGGATTTTTTTCAAGTTGACAAAGATGGGAAAGCAGTTCTGCTTGACCTGCGAGATCATGGAACTGGAGGAAAAGACAAAGACAGCCTGAGGAAGTCCTCACATGGAAAAGAGTAGAAGGAAAGGGAGGAAGTGGTGACTTCTCAGAAATGTTTCACATGGTAACTAACTTAACCTTTGGGCCACTTTTCACTGAAGAACCTCACAACAGTGGAATTAAACTCTATCTCTAGAAATAATGTTTATAGAACACAGATAATATCCCTTCCCCAGCACACAAGACCCTCTAGCATTAGGACAGTGCTGCACAGGCACATTTATCAATGGCAATATAGAACCACTTTCACTCTTACACCTCAGAATATGTATTCATTAATAATCAGTAGTTCTGAACATGCTCATCTTAGCGGAGTAATTTTGCAACTAAAGAAGGCTGCTATTTCATTTTTACTCCTTTCAAAGGTACACTCATACTGTGATCAAGAACAGACACTATTAGTGCAGTCACTTGGCTGCCATGGCCTGCTACTGTCTCGAGTACAAATATTTCTATAAAAAGATTCTGAAAGTGGTCACCTCATTTGTGCATTTCTGGTATTTTATTTTCATGAATTATATAAAAAACCCCTGAAGAATCATCTATTTATCTTCAACCATGAGGGATTTTTCTTTTACTGTGTTTTATGAACAAACCGGTCCTACCAAAATATTAGAAGCACTCTGATAAAAGTTCAAATCAAGTGGAAAAGTTACTTTTTTAACTTCAAGCGTCTTCAAACTATATACTCCTGCAATTTAGAGATGGTTTTGGTCACACAGTTTTCTAAGAAATCAAAGTACTGAAATTAATCTGCAATTTTCTTATTGCTTGACTTAAGTCGAGAAAATGATGCTGTTCAGCCGACCACAAAACCTAGATAAAAGTTTCCTTCCATAGCGAAGTTTAACGAAGCTTTGGGGGAAGACAGATACTCAAGAGTCACATGTTTGAAGGCAATGCAGAAAAGCAAGATGATTATTTCATTACCTTTTAGGTCAGGTCATACTTTCAGAACAGGACATGTAAAAATTCTCCAACACAACAAGGGAAGTTAATCTTTTGCTTTTACTGGTATGACCCTTGCACTACTGTGTTTAACACTGAGTTGTATAACAGCTGCTTACTTTGGCTTTAGTGAGTGTAAAGTGCAATGTAAGTATGGTTGGGCTTCATTTCAGCACTGCACCAAAAAAAGTATGATCAGCTCTTTAACATTTGACAACATTTCACATTTCCTTTCTATCTTCATCTATGAAACATCATCTTTTTCTTAAGCTTTAAAACATTAAAAACAAACAAACAAAAAACCAAACTATTTTATATTACAAAGACTAGGAACACAGTAACTGGAATCCACTAAAAATATTAGATTCTGCAAAGTGCCTTTTTTCCCCACCGCCATTTCCTAACTTCCAAATTAATTCTAATTAAGAACAAGTATGTTCTTCCTACATTCCATTTAACTTTGGCAAGTTTTATATGCTAAATTATGACTAAGGAATGTAAGACTGCCAAGGGAAAAAAAATAAAATTCCACTTGAAACAATTGTTTTTAATATAAAATCCTTGTTTCAGCATTAACAGTTCTAGTATTCTATTTCTAAATCTTAAAACAAGAGCAGTTTCTCACTCCTGTTTGAAGATATCAAGTGAAACACAACTAATATGCTTTAGCGAACTAATGAACTTCCTCTAACAATGCACAAACAAAACCCCAACTATCTGGCACCTCCCTAACAGATGACCAAAACTTGTTTGATAGTGGATGTTTGCACAGCAATCCTTTCTTTGCACCTTCTATATGGTGTCAATGAAACACAGGCTGCAACTCACACTTTGGCCTTCTACCATAGTGCAGCTAGAACGAAAATTGGCCAGAGGATAAATCCAACGCTACCTTGGCACTGCTTCCTCTTGTTTGTAGCATTAATACTGTGCTTCTTTTTAACCTTTTCTCCCTAATGTGTTTTGGAACAGACCATTCACAGATATTTTTGGCAGTGGCAAACTTAGAGATCAAGCTTGGGAATGTATTTTTCCATCAGTAACAGTTCAGGCTCTACGTCTGCCTTCCCGGCTGGCTGTTTCTCAAGACTTCTGATGACCCATTTGCTATCCTGTTCAGCTGCTGCACGCTACGCTGGTACAGTCCACAATAAACCAACATGCAAGTTCTTTCATAGCAAACCGCCTTTCTTTCAAACTCCTCTGTGGTGCATAAAACCGCAAGAACAGCCTCAGATACTCAGGGCACTCACACACTGAGCTCTGTAACCATACAGAAGTAAAACTAACTCTGCCTTGTTTTGTAAAATATTCAAAGGAACATCAGTCAGAGAAAGTACAATATATGTTCACATGTCAACCAAAGAGCACTTCAGCTGGCAGTATTCTGATGGCTACAGAAAGTAGTAATAGATGAATGCCAATTTAATTAATGCTAATTTAGCACTTGGTGTATGTCTTATTTAATTCAAAACCATTCATGTATAACATTGCGGCTATTTGTGCCAATATAGTTAGTTACAGGAAAACACTTCCAAGTCAACTTTTGCATTTTCTGTAAACATTTAATATTTTACGTTTTAAAACCCCCACATACACAGAGGAGAAACTAGGAAATAAAAAATCTTAGATTCTGTTCATACAAAGATAATAACTTTAAGTTTTACCTCTAAGTTATATTAAGTCAACCATCTAAACCAAAAATTTATACAAATAAAAATACACAAGGGCTTTCAAGAGCAGTTAATTTAAAGGTCCTGTTCTAAATACCAACACAGGGAAAAAGAAGAATAAGTGACACAATATCTAGGAACTATTTCTCAAACAAACTCCTGCTAAGCTACCTACCTGTTGTGTAACAGAGGAAATAAAGCAGCCTGAACAATGGAACAGTAATTATGGTCATTTTTCTACAGCTTCTATATAACAGTTTTGATGTGAAAGACAACACTTCCTTTTCCCAAATAAATGAGTACTGTAGATCACAAGGCACAGCACTTTCTCTTTGAATTGAAGGCTAGCTTTTGACAGTTGAGGATCAATTATTGTTTTAAAATGTTACTAAAATATTATCTTATCAGACTTTTTGACCTACATATATTAGATCATTCCTAAAAACTGATGTACCATTACTGAGATTATAAGGAAGTCTGATGCACTGGGTAGATTGTGAGATGAAAATTAGAATAGATCAAAGTCTCTCCCTGTTACTAAAATTAAACATTGTACTTTGGAAAACTCATTAAAATTTTGTCTCTCTGGCACTGAGAGGAGTGAATTGCCACCCTTTTTCAAATGACCAGGGTCTGTCTTTTTTTCTCATTAAGGCTGAAAATACATGATAGTCTTAAGATTTTTTTTATTACCATCACTCTATTCTCAATTGGCAAAATGACAAGGAGAGGAATGTACAATTGCAGAAGAGAGAGAAACTGGTATTAGCAGCAGCCAGGGAAATAAGAAGACAGAGCAGTTGCAAAGCCAGCCTTGAAGGCCAGCATACTCTGCCAGCTTTGCAATGATTCCATATCTATCACAGATTGAGCCAAAATTTTTTATTAATATATGTAATACTTTAAAAATTAAGTACTCTGAAGAACTGTTAAGCATTTAAAGGCAATCACTTTTCAAAGCCATACTAGCTGGATGCAAGTTTTATGATCACAAATCTGTCATGTTGCCTACATTCATCAACACCAATCCACAAGAAGTGGTTTATTTAAAAGACATCAGCACACCAAACCAAAATACACACACAGAGAAACTCCAAACCATACATACATGTATTTATTTGGGAGAAGTGTCTAACTATGATGATTGCACTCTGGGACATTAGAAAACCATAGTCTGGCTGGGATCAAGAGAACTTTCTACATAGCAGTCTGTATGGAGTTGTTTTGGATCTGTGACTAAAACAGTGTGGATAACACACCAATGTTTTGGCTGCTGATGGACAAGGCTTGCACAGAGTTAAGGGTTGGTTTTTTCCCCTTCACTCTGGCCCCACTCCAACAAATAGGCTAGAGGTGTACAAGGAACTGAGAGAGGGATGCAGCCCAGACAAATGACTTGAACTAGTCAAAGGGATATTCCATACTGTATAACATCATTCTCAGCAACAAAACTCACGTAGCAGAAGGGGAGGGTTTGTCTTCCAAGGTGGCTGTTGCTTGGAAACCTGCTGGTCATTGGTCTACTTGTGGGAGGTAGCGAATCCTTCCTTTTTATCACTTGTTTTTCTTTCCTCTTTCCTTCACTTACTGCCTTTATCTTGAACCACAAGTTTCTCGCTTTTGCTGTTCCTATTCTCTCCTCTGGCCCTGGGAGGGGAGGACGAGTGAGCAGCTGTGTGGGTGCTTGGCTCTTGGCCAAGGTCAACTCGCTACACATGGTAACTTCAAGATCCTTTCCAGCCCTGTTTTCTGGTAAAAAACGTAATCACTAGCATCTTTGTGGGATTCATAACACTGTACTTGCATTTAAAAGACCAATATATGGAAAGAAAAAAAAATACAAAGAAAAAAGTTCTGAAAAATGCTACAGAGCAAACAATAAAATAGGTACATTTCTGACTAAGAAAACTTAGTAATTCGATTTCTTCTGGGGTTGTATTCTCATTATTTTGATACTAAACCCTTATACATGTCTACAAGTCACAAAAATAGTTTTAGATTCTTAAGTTAGAAAGAGTAGTTTTACCACATTGTTCAACAGCAGTGCTGCCGAAGTGTTTCCAAATTTTTTCTTCGTATCACAGAAACTGCCAATCGTTTAGTTGAACCAGTCACAGTCCAGATTGTTTTTTTCTAGATTCTACTTCCAAATGATCTGTGGCTTCTAGTACTCTAGACAGAAAACATATCTAACAAACTTTTGAAGAACTAACCATTCTCCAGATTTCCCCTGGGAGAAAACAAGATTTCTCCCAAAGGTCTTGACAGAGACAGAAGTTGAAAGTCTCCAACTAGCATCAAAAGTAACAAAAGAATTCTCACTTGAAAACTAAACTACAATTCCTGTAAATCCTCCAGGTGGAAATGCTGCCATTCTAAGCACCCAGATTTACATGATCATACTCTTTAAAATTTTGGGATTGTAGTTAGATCTATGTTCTAACATGGATCTACAAAAAATTGTTAAAAGCATGGAAATAATACAAATGGTTTTTATCTTACTTTGTTTCAATCTGTAACAAAAACATGGCATCAATAAAGCTTGAATCCTAATCGAGAGCTGTGGAAGAAATCCTCAGATGAACACTGTGAACTGTCATTTTCACATCTGCAGAATATTCTCCAGATTCACCTACTAAGGACCTTCCAGATGACCTGGATTTTATCAATTCCCATCAGTATACTACTAAACACTATGGACAATCACTGAGCAGTTTTTTGTTCATCTCTGACACATGCCAAATTCACACCTTCCTGCTGAGCATGAAGAAATAATTCCAGTACCCACCATGAGAAAGCCACTGGTATCTTAAGTTCAATGCAAGAACTTTGTTAATGGAGTCAACCAGCAAGCAATTTCTGTTAACAAAAAGCCAGCCTGATCTCCTTGAAAAGAAAAAAAGTCATCAATAATGAAGAAAATAACCTTCTCTCCTACACGCAAAAGTCATCAAATCATTCCAACCACTTTCAGAACCAAGAAGGATTTTTTTTTTTAAATATGGGTAAAAGAGGTGAATGGAAGAATAAATAGAAGAATATAAAGCTCCTATCTCCCTAGAGAGGATAATTCTGGGAAGAATAATTCCAAGAAGATGTGCCAAAACTAGAAGAAAAAAGAGTGAGCACATACTGAAAGAAGGCTTCATCTAAACCAAAAAGAACAGCATCAGCAATTTAATTCAGTACTTTTCTGTGATCTTTTAAATTTTAATAGCTGAGAAAAGCTGTTAAGGTTTGAACAGCACACAGTTTAAGATGATGAATACTTCATGGAAAAATCACAGTAACACTGTATACTCAAAAAAGAGAGAAGATAGAAACTGACGACACTTCAACAGTGAATGAAGATAAAACAGAAGAGAGCATTTAAACAATGCAGATGAACAAGATGGAGAAACAGGAATGCTTAGTTTCAAATGAGGATGTTGATGTAACAGGTGTTTCAGAAACTCAGTGTAATGAAGACTATCAGTGGGAAATTACTACCAGCACACAAGTTCACAAACTCAAAATACGCTGTTAGTGTGGAATAGTTCTGCTACAGGTGAAAGGTGGCTTACAGTTCAATCAGATTAACGAACTCTGTCAACACACACCACAAGATCCCTCTGCATTGGGATTCCAGGTATGGCCAAGACACCATCACATACTGAGGAAAAAGAGGCTGAGGGACATGGCACATTATTAATAAACGACTCCAAATCTTTCAAAGTAGACTGCGCAGCTGTTATATTAAAAATATGATTCCAAGATCTCAAAAAATCTTATACATCACACATGAGAGCTTTATAGGAGAGCAAATGTCATGCCAGAATATTAATTAAAAAGTGAAATAAAGAATGTGAATAAGGAATAATTGTTTGCCATCTTACCCTATTAAAAAAAAATTAAGGAGATATCAAATTAAACTAGCAGGTAGCAGATTCAAAATACAGAAGAGAAGGTACCTTTTCCTTACAAACACATTCAAGATATGGAACTCTGAGACACAGAATGTGCTACAGATGCCAAAATGTACAGGTTTAAAAAAGAAAATCAGAATAATAATGGGAGCAAAACCTGTCCTTTAAATGTAGATACTAAATATGAGAATACCACCTCAGAAAGCCCTTGAGCAATAGGTTACTGAAAAATACTGAGGGATAATGATACCTCTCTACTTCATCCTTGCACTTCTTTCTGCAAAGAGCAAGAAGAGGGAGTCGGGGGAGAGGGGCACAAGGGGAAAAAAAGAAGACATGAATTTTCTTATTATTGAAATGAAAGCACAGACCAGTGCTTTACTGCCTGTCTCCTCCTCCATCCACACTAAGCTGCTGAGACAATGGGGGATGCTCCCCTTGCTCCCAAGTGCTGAGGAGCTTGAGAGGCTGTTACAGCACCTGGGCACCTTCCTGAAGCCTCTCATCAAACCCCACAGAGGTGATGAGGCCACACCGCTGCTTTGCTGCAGCTCTCACCTAGCTTCCCTAGGCTGGTAGCCTTGACTGCAGTCAGCAGCTCAAGGGAAAACCAGATCAGGAAGTAAAGGCAGTAGTGATGGCTGGACTGGCCCTAGCATGACCATATTCTTCAGGTGACCTCATTGTGAAGCACCTGGGTTGCTGGAGGGGCTCCAATATGACCCTTTGATACCTTGTCCTTCCCTGTGCACAGGGATCAGGGAGAGGGCAGCCTGGACATTCAGCACCAAGTTGTCATTTTCAGTTAAGAGTTCAGCCTTTGCCGAGCCATGCAACTCCACCCCCTGTACTATTCTGAGCAGACTGGCCTCAGCTAGTGTCTACTGAGCAGGTACATTCCCGTCAGTTTATTTTATCCTGTTGCTCAGCCTTTGCCTAGATGACCTTCAGCTTTGCCTTCCTTGCATGCTTCTCAGAGCCTGCATTCAAGCACTCATACTGGAGATAGGACAATGGGCTAGATGCAGAAAGGCTTTCATAACAGAAGACTTAAGAAAGAGATGTGTGTTTGAGAATAAACAACTTGAATCTATATTCAAGTCTCTGATCCACTTCAAATAATGGAGATTGCTGCATCACCTTGTTTGTTTTACAGCACACCAGTGGAACACAGCAGCTGCTAACTACCAGTTTAACAGTTTCCAAAACCCACCTTTTATTTTCCAAGAGAAACATTGGCTATATGAAAGCAAGTTTTACTGAGGAACTTGAATACAAAGCCTCAGTAACAACACATGAAGCTACTTTCACTCATAGCAAGAATCCTACTATCCTATCCTTGGCTGGCCCCAAGAGGAAGATGTAAGGTAGCTCTTCGTTACTTTCCCCTTATTTTCTCCTTGGCTGGATCAAAGTGTAAAGCAAAATGAGATGTAAAAGCAGAATACAAGAGATGTGTAACACCAGTACTCTGTACCTTTCCCTTAAATGCTCTCTAACGCTCTGACCTGCTTTGTGATGTGGTTTTTTAACAATACAAACTTGTTGGAACAGCAGACTGGTATCACTATGACAAAAAGCCAGTAGAGACATTTGGAACACCACAGCAAGACAACATTCTCTTCCTGTGTATTAAATCATCTCCAAGCCACAAAATAAACCTGAAGGGTAACTAGGATTTTCAATTAGTCTCAAATTAAAAAAGGAATATTTTAAATATCTCTGCTTTTATGTTTATATGGACAATTATAAATGCAAGTATCATTGTGCCTTATTCACGTATTTGGCTCTTCCAATTAATCCTATTGACCAAGAACATTCCTATGAAATCAGGAACAAGTATCATTAGGAAGACCTGGGGAACTACAGGCCAGTCAGTCTCACCTGGCAAGATGGTGGAGCAGATTCTCCTGAAGACTCTGCTAGGACATGTGGAAAATGAGGAGGTGGTTGGTAGCAACCAACATGGATTCACCAAGGGTAAATCCTGCCTGACTCATCTGGTGGCTTTTTATGACAGGGTCACAGCACCAGTTGATAAGGGAAGAGCAACTGACACCATCTTCCTGGACTTAGGCAAGGCATTTGACACTGACCCACATGACATCGTGGTCTTTAAATTCGAAGGACATGGATTTGCTGGATGGACCACTCCGCAGATAAGGAACTGGCTAGATGGCTGCTCTCAAAGAGCTGAGATCAACAGCTCAATGTCCAAATGGAGACCTGTGACAAGTGGAGTCCCTCAGGGATCAGTACTGGGACCAGTGAAATGAACAGTGAGATCAAATGCACCCTCAGCAAGTCTGCTGATGACACCAAACTGTGTAGTGCTGGTGAGATGGGCCCATGCCAACCTCATGAAGTTCAACAAGGCCAAGTGCAAGATCCTACACCTGAGATGGGGCAATCCCAAGCACAAGTACATGCTGGGTGATGAATGGATTGAGAGCAGTCCAGTAGAGAAGGACTTGGTACTGGCACTTTACAGGAGCTGGCAATGGGTGCTGGCAGCCCAAAAAGCCAACCATACTGAGTTGCATCACAAGCAGCGTGGCCAGCAGGTCAAGAGAGGTGATTCTGCTACTCTGTTCTTGTGAGACCTCACCTGGAGTACCGCCTTCAGCTCTGGAGCCCCCAGCGCAAGAAGGACATGGATCTACTGGAGAGGGTCCGGAGGACAAAGATGATCAGAGGGCTGAATCACCTCTCCTACAAGGACAGGCTGAGAGAAATGGGATTGGTCAGCCTAGAGAAGAGAAGGCTCTGGGGAGACCTTCGAGTGGCCTTCCAGCACCCAAAGGGGCCCTACATGATAGCTGGAGAGGGACTTCTTATAAGGGCATGTGGTGACAGGACAAAGGGTAATGGTTTTAAACTAGAGCAGTGTAGATTCAGATTAGAGATTAGGAAGAAATTCTTCACTATGAGGGTGGTGAGACACTGAAACAGGTTGCCCAGGGAAGTTGTGGACGCCCCATCCCTGGCAGTAATCATGGCCAGGTTGGATGGGGCTTTGAGCAGCCTGGTCTAGTGGGAGCTGTCTCTGCCACTGGACTCTTCTGGACTCTGACACTATAAATAACAGGTTCCAAAAACATGAAGTATACACAATGGACATGCATGCTACAACATGAAGAATAAAATTTTATACATATAGTAGAGATAATGATGCTATTCTTTTCACTGCTCTTAGCTACCAATGAAGGTCAACAACAAGAACTCAGATAACAGACAGGCCAGAGAAGGCTCCCCAGTCTCACACAAACTAAGAAGAGGGGGGGAAGAAAAGTGAATAATGTGGATGAAAATAAAAAGTGAAGGAGTTACATGATGCCACCTTAAAAGACAGCTTTTTGTATCAAGACCTTATTTCCTTCTATTTGAACAAGTGTCAGATTTATTTCCACAGTATTTAAGAAACAATTCTTGATCATAGTTCTGTCCCTTACATTGATTTCTGAGACCTTGTTTCTCTACGATATACAAGTACAAACAAGTGTCTCAGCCCTAGTAAGCTTTGCAATAACCAGAGAAAAATAGATTGGTTTTAGTAAGGAATCTCAACCTAATTTGGTCAAGGAACTGGAGAAAACATGCCTGTAAACTTCAAAATGTTTCTGCTATTTGTGTTTGAAATTACAGCTTAAAAACAGACTGGGGGTTTTTTTCTGGTTTTTTTTTTTTCTTACGTGTAAACAAAACAGGGTTATAAAATTCTAGCAGGTGTTACCTTCTCCTAATCAGCTATTGGGAACACTGAAAGAAAATGTAAAATGTGAGATAAGCACATTTTTCAGTAACACTTTGGTTCAAAGTCTCCTACAGCTTTAGTACATTTCTTACAGTGCTTTTACAGTAACAAATTACATTAAAACAAAGATTTCCTGGAGGCAAGGAGAAATGGCTTTTCATTGCTGTTTTAAAACAAATGACAACTTTGGCAAGCTACAAAAACAACGGGCATGGAAATGAGGAAATTTCAAGCAGCATAGTTTCTGCCTCAGAACTGCAGCTAGCATAACAGAAAGAATGACCACAGACATAGTGAATTCTCCTGTATCATCTATGCAAACATAGGTGGATGAGAACTTCTCTTGCTCCTGAGCAGTGGTGAAATCTAAGAAAGAAGTCCAAACATGTTTTATTTTCTCTAAAGTGTTGCCTCTCTCCCTTTCCTCAATGTAGCAAGATGACTTTCATTAAAAAACAGAAGCAAAAATAAAACAAGACACAAAATTTTTAAGAAAGCAAGCAATCTTATAAACTAAGAACCATTATAAAAAGAACTGTATTTCCAGAAGGAGGGTTAAGAAATGTCACGTTAATTTCATACACTGTAGTGCTGAGAGAAGATTATTTGACAAGTCACAGAGGGATTTTGCTGCTGCTCAACAACTGCATCTCACAGTAAGATCTCCCAAGACACTATCCAGCAAGAAATTACTGGCATCTCAGAAAAAAAAAAAAAAAAACAACATAAAAAAACCAAACCACCACCACAAACTACCAATAAGTGTAGCTTTCCACAGTGTTATATACTGTGCTGAACCATTTATGAGCTACCAAAGTTGTAGGTAAAGGACTCAAAAATATTTTTTCCTCATTCAGACATATTATTCGCAGCATAAAATTCATCCTGACCCACAAACATAAATCCATTATTTTTTTCACCAGCTCTCACAAACTGCCATACTACTTAGCAACAAGGAACATATGCAACACCAGCACCTGACACACCTCTGTTTGCTATCATACATAATTCTACATTTTCCAAGTAATTCCTCTAAATGTTGTGACTGATTTGTATCTCAGCTCCCTGTGAAATCTTTCTTTCCCCTGCGTTAACAGCCCTGAAACCAGCTAACATTCTCAAGCCTCTAGTTTCAGAAATCTTGGGCTCAAGATTTAAATTCCTGACAAGTTTTTGGTCTTAAATAACACAGAACTACTTTTTTCCTTTCTAGTACAACAAATTAAGAGCTTTAAATTGAGGTCTCTTTTTTCCTGAAGTTCTGCCCACCAAGAATAGCATTTTAAGAATCTTTATCATAACTTTTTCTTTTAACTGATATACTTTAGGTCCTCAGATTTCTGTAACCAGTTATAAGTTCTGAGAATTTTGTAGAACTGTTTATCCTAATTACTTTTCCTCTTGAGAAATTTTCACAGTGAGCTGAACAGAAGTTTATGAGCGTCTGATTCCTGTTATCATATTATGTGGATAAAGCTTCCAGAGCCCTTATTCTAACACAAAACAGAAATAGATTGTAATTGAGCTCAAGGTTCTGAAACATACAGTTTAAATATAGGATCAATTTAAAGAACAGCCAACATACTTCCTAAATGAAACTAAACATTAGACAATTAACTACAAAACTCATTGAATCTTTGTTAAGAGTAGTTTGAAACTACTATAAAATATACACCGGCACCTTGTTAGTCATGCCAATAAAATAAAAATTAAACAAAGAAACAAAAGAATAAGATCGGATATGTAAATCAATAAAAAGTATAATGGTTTATAAGTATATTCTGTTATCTAATGTTATCTGCCCAAACTAACAGCTGTCTGTATAGTTATCAAATGGTCTTCCAAATGTTACGGCAAATCTCATGATACTTCAGTGTTTTAAGAGTCCTTAAAGAGATCTCAGAATCTCTACATGAACTTAAATTTTGTATGTATTCATACATTCCTATGCCAAGACTTGGAAAATATGGCGCAGAATGGCTTAAGTCAAAGGACCACTGGAAGGAAAGCAATATGATTATTTTCATGTCTTACAGTTTTAAAAAAAATAAAATCAGAGTTTGCAGATTTGACTTGTGATTTTTGAATGTTGAGGTTAGACTGTACTGTAGATAAAGGTAACAGGAATGCAAAACGCATTCTTCATAGACTATCTCAAAGGGCTTCATTACAGTTAAACCAAAGAAAAGGACAACTGAAGTAAGCAAAAGAGTACACACTGTCTAAAGCAATCGAAGGATGAACAGATGAAGAAAATTAATCTGGGGAGTCCCAAAAAAGTTCAAGGATAACACTGAAGAAGTTACTACTATATTTATGAGCTTGCTTTTCAAGTGGACTTGCTGCAAGTCTACTTCATGGATGGGAGTATTCAATAATACTGGTTTTATACTGAATACAATCAAAATTCAAGGACAGGGAAGGTTATGAAGAGCTTTACACTGCGTAATAAGCTGATCAGTGCAAGACCAATACCATCTACATTGTCATGCAAGGACCAAGAAAAATTTGTTAGTGATATCTAAGCGAGTAAAAAGAAGAAGCTTCATACAACTGCATTGTTAATAATTACATAAGATTTTTAAATCAGTGGACCAAGAGTTCACTCTATTATATTTTTGAAAAATCCTGGAATAAAGAAGTAAAGAAACACAAGAGCCCATATGGGTTATGATCAAAGCAGAAAACAGAAGTTTTCCATAGAAGCCCATGACTTATTCCCATCAACCATTGTAAGTGGTATAGATCAGACATTTAAAACAAGGAAGGGTTATGAAGTGTGCATTTCTAGAACATAGGACTGTATTCTAAACATTTTAAACAGTAAGCAAAAAAAATAAAGTAAGGAATAGATTTTACTATGACTAATTTTAACTCTTGCAAAATTTAGTGACATGGTAGATCAGGGTAGGGTTCTATTCATTTCTGGTTTATACACTAAATAATTTCACTTGCATTTGTTTTACACAAAACTTTTTAAACACTTAACGGCTTTGCTGTATTTTAACAGAATGCATCAGAAAAGTCTTATTTCTCCACCAGCTTAGCCACAAGTACCATTTTATAAAGAACTCTGAGCCAAATTAATATTAATTAATCTTGAAAATCATTTTTAGAGGTCAAAGACATAATCACAAGGCTCTTTTTCATACCCCTTAACATCCCACCTCCCCAGATGATTCTAGTAAATTTTATATATCCACTAAGGACAGAGCTGAATTTGGGATTAGATGTGGAAATAAAAGAAAACATACATTTGTGCAGCTGACCACACTGTAAGTATACATTCAGGCTACGACTTCTGATGAATATAAAAAATCATCACCAATTACCAGGACAAAAAGAGTAAATTTTCTCCTGGCAAGGCAGGAACTCCTAAACTACTCTTTTGGGAGGTTAAGTTCAATACTTAAGGAAGAAATATTAATCTCCATATGGAAAACAACATAAATTCATGTCATGTTCTATTCCAATTCCTCCAAGTATGTGTCATTTTCAAACAGAAGTAAAATAACATGCAATCAGACATTATAAAACAAGCAGTAGACTTTGCCGAAGCTTTTAAACTTAAGAATTACATAAAGATTACGTCACTAACAGGGATGCTCTGAAACTTTGAGTCAGACACTGGATTTTGTCACAAAGTCAACATACAAAAGCATGAGCATTCAGGAATCCTCAGGACTTCAGGTATAAGAAAGGTGTCTTCTCCCATGTCAATATAGCAGCCCAAGTGAAAAGGAACAGGCTAGTAGGAATTACTCCCCTTCTTAGTAACAGAAACTTCTGAAGAAGGGAAATTTTCTGAACAAGGAAAAAAGAAAACAAAGCAATTTCCCACCAGAAAGGAAAAGAAAAAAAGGAAAAGAAAAAAAGGAAAAGAAAAAAAGGAAAAGAAAAAAAGGAAAAGAAAAAAAGGAA